>JADBJO010005224.1:0-10000 GCA_016801955.1 Conus betulinus
ACATACCACACATAAGCATGTGGAATGAATTTACTTCAAACAGTAAAGATCTTTCTATATTGGGGTATAAGGAGCTCAGTTACCAGTTCTTCTCTCTTCTCTTTTTTTTTTTTTCCTTTTTTTTTTATAGATCCACAAAGCCTACAACTGGCGTTTAATTTGCTAGACTCTAGGGTGTTGACTATATGTCGTTGAATGTCAGCTTCATTCACATACCTTCTAGCCCTGAGCTATAGGCGAGGTCTTTTCTTTCTTTTCTGCGACCAGGCTGATACTCTGTGACACTGCCTTATGACGCATCGATTTTGTGTGTAGCCGCGTTTTTATGATCAAAGCGTCCTTATAGCTGGCTTACCGGTTAGGGGATTTAGACGATTTTCCTTGGCCTTACAATTTCAAGATCTATTTATTTACAAGTCTAGCAACTGTCCAGACGAGTGCAATTCCTTTATAACATAACACATCACTGATTTTAAAAAAAAAACACTTTCTTCTCGTCTCTCTGGGTCCACAAGTGTGTGTGCGCGCACTCCAACACATACGCACCAACACAAATACAACACAAAACCCATACACACAACCCACACAGCCACAGTGTAACACAGATCTACACACACTGCAGACACATACCCACTTGCGTGCGCCGCGCGCACACACACACACAACACCACACACCACACCATACTCACGCGCTACACACATTATAGATACACACACATAAAGAAACCTCAACTCTCTCCTCTAGTTGTAATTGCCTTGGTACGTTTTTGACAGTACCCGAGTACCTAGAGTTAGGGTCCCTTCCTTTTTCCCCAAAATAAGTTGTAGTAAGGCCAACTGCAAATTCACTCATCCTGTCCCAACTGTCTGGCAAGTTTTCATAATCATTTGCATTTTCTAATTGTCTGTAATCGTTGGACAAGAAAAACATTTAACGCAGGTGGGCTCTATAAGTCCAAGTTTATTATAGCTTTTGTAATTGTTTGACCATGTCAGTAGCCCGTTGTGTAAACGAGTGTGAATTGTAACGTTGCGATTCTGAAGAGCCTTGGTTTCTCTAGCTGAGCATATATCTTTCAATATGCGTCTGTATCAAGTATATTAGTAGTAGTAAAAGCTGACCTCAAGGTGTTTTGTGTTCTTCTATTTTTATCCATGTGCTAAATACTAAAATCTGTTTCTAATGGTCACTTAACATTCTTTATTTTTACCGTGACGAGTGTGTGAAATAAAGGAACTTTTCTCCTTCCTGTCATCAAAACATCAATGTGTTCATACATTGAGCTGACCGCTGAGCTACCAACGAAACCATGCATTTGATGGACAAAGATTTTTTCTTTTTTTGTTTTGTGAATTTTTCCTGATTTGCAAGGGGAATCGATGATTATTCATAGCAGCAAGACGGCAATGGCCAAGCTTGCCGGTTTGACATAAAATGTCCCGAAAGAAAATAACTTGATAAATTTATAAGAAATATTAATCAGAAAAAGCCCGTTGTGTTCCCATGGATGAAAGGCCACTTACCAATCAGGAAATCAAAACTGCTGCTGATGGGCGGCATACTTTTTTGTCGGTAATCTTTGTGGCCCTATTGCAGCTTTAGTTCGCCTGCATTATCATTTATTTGTATGCATTAGATAACGAGTTTCACCATGTGGTGTGTGGTGTGTGCGTGTGTGTGTGTGTGTGTGGTGTGCCTGTTTCAAGTTATCTCAGTCACCCTCATTTAACGCTTCCTAAGACAAATGTGGTCAAAGAACTGATCCGTTTCGATTTGTTCAAAATCTGTAGGAGGTAGCCTCTCTCAAAAAAATGCACACCACACACACACACACAACACACACCCCAAACACCACACACCACACCACACACAACACACAAACCACGCACAACAGAACACACACAAAACACACATCCACACACACACATGAGGAGGCAGCTCTTCTCAAAAATGCACACACACAGTGCACATAAGCTCAGAACCAGCCAACCTAGCAACAACCAAACAAGCCAGATGCTATGGGAAAAAGGTCTTTTGCATTTCATTAGGAAACTTTACTTTAAAAATAAAGATAAAATACTCCATTCCCTGCCTTGAATTCTAAGATGATTGTCAATGTATCTCTCTTATATTACAGGTTTATTACACTTCAGCAAACACCAGTGTTTCGTGGTGTTTCAGCACACAGAAAAGGCTGCATTCTGTAGCTGGTGCACATCGTGAGTCCCCTGGCCTTGGACTGTCCATGGAAAACTAATTTGTGTGTGTTTTTTTTTTTTTGGGGGGGGGTGGGGGTGGTGGTGTGGGGGTGGGGGGGGTTGTGAGTCTTCAGTGTTATCTGATAGTCCGGACTCCACAATGGTTGCTGGATGGTTGCATGGTCTGCTAACTGGACACCGCCTCTCTCCCCTCTCCTGCTCAAGTAAAATACCAGTTAAGCCCAAAAAAAAATTCAGCAAATCCCACACGACGGGCGGTCGTGGCCCCCACTTAGCAGTGGCCGATGTGAGCAGGCAGGGACGCTAGGAGTTACGCAGTAAGAAGTGACTGGTCGTGTGTGACACCGCAGTGAGCCGCTGGAAAGCGCACCGAGCTTCAGTATATCCGCGTGGCTGCAGGATGTGAGCTTGGGCTTGAGTACAGTCTCTGTCCTATCGGCTCCTTACCATTGGGGAATGTAGCTGATAAGGAGGCGGGAGTAGCGTGGGAGACTCGGACTTGGGTCGGGAGCGGAGAGCCATAGATGTGACTATACACTCCATGACCTGGCGAACGGGCGAGGAGAGGGGAGAGGGGCGTGACGGATAAAGCGCGAGTGTCTCTTTTAAGCCTCTACTCATTTCCCTGGAAATCTGAAAATTCCACTCCCATTTTATCCCTTACGCGTTATCTGGACTTTCTGAAGGTTGTGCGACCTTGTTCTCACTTCTGGTGTTGTCTTCAGAAAATGACATAACCTCCGAAACAAAAAGGGGGGACACTGAAGCTGGCGAGTTTCGGGAGAAGATGCGGAGGACGCCCTGAGCTGTCAACAGACATGTAAAGTCCAGCACGATGCCAGAGACTGGCGTTTCAACTGTAGTGCTGGAGTTCGGTCAAGTTCAGACTGGGGGCTGATGCCAATGAAATATTCACCCAGATGGTTGCGGGTTGTGCTCTTAGCTACTGATGAATGTCCACCGTAGTTGATGGTAGAAGTGAGCTGCAGGGGTTTCGAGCGGGTACAAGCGGGTGCGCACTCTGAATTCCCCTTTCTCCTCACATGGTCAGAGCCCTGAGCTGGATTTGCCTCCAGACACCATCAAAAGCATCACTGCTCTGTGTTCTTGGTGTCCCTTATTTTTTTCTGACGGATTCTGCCTCTTGGAAGATAAGTCGCCAATCAAGAAGATGCGCTGAACAACCAACTGGTGTTTCGAAATCGACTTCATGCCTGCACCCTCTCCGTTCTATCAACTTCTTTGTTGCACAGTGACCCCTGCAAAGCATACAAAAAGAGAATGAGACTTTTTGTCAGAAAATTATTCTGAAGGAATCCATTTTAAACTAATTTCTAAGCAATGGGATTTTTAACTAATATTACTGATCACTAGGATGCAAAAATTTTCAGTGTCCCTATCTTGAATTGAAAAACTCGGACAGTAGCAATGCATGTGTATGTGCATTTGTAATTACGAGAGAGAGGAGAGAGAGAGAAGAGAGGGTGGAGAGATGTATAGAGAGGCGAGAGATAGATAGACAGACAGGAAACATACAACTAGACAGAGACGACAGAGAGTGAGAGGAGAGAGATGGAAGAGATATAATAAAACCAGGTAAGGAAGGCAAGCTCGAAACAGAACACACTCGAGTACACACATTGGTCAGATCCTGGCAGAGTTTGTGTACCAATAAATGTACAACAGACCACAAAATAAAATTCCCAGAAGCATGCTTTTCTTAAGTGACTTAAATAAAATAAACACTTTTTGCATAGATTTTGATGTCCTACATAAATCACGAAGTTCAGTTTTTTTTATTAAATTTTTTAAAAACAGCATGGATGTTTTTGCCATTTGATTGTACTCATGTTCAAATCACCTCTCCACTTGTCCGTCCAATTCCATGCATGTAACTAAACACTAAAACACTTCACAAATTTGAAAACAAACAATGAAGTGGAGCACTAGACCTTACTCATCCTTTAAACAGTAGGCAGCACTACCAAATACAAATGCGCACAAACTTCTTTAACCACAAATGAATTAATACGCTAACACTGTGTCAAAAACAATACCAAAAAATTAGTGGGTTCTCACAATGGCATTTACCTCTAAAAACCAGTTTTGAACCCCAAATTTTTCTATTTATTTCCCCTTTCCCCATTTTTTCTTTTCCCAGTTTGGCAGCATGATGCTTGGCTTTTTGTTAAAATTTTTGCAGACAGAAACTGATTCTCTCCTGCTTTTGAAAATATTTCTACATTATTACAGTTGTTTTTTTTTTATGCCAGTGTAAACGCCGAAATAAAATACGTTATCAAATTGACAACAAGCGTTTTTTTCTTTTTTTTTTCCTTTCTTCCTTTTGGGAAATTGGACAATTCTGATTTTAATATTACCTGCAAATTTAGAGAGACGCACTTTATCATTTACTGTTTCAAGTCCAGGTAAGCCAGACCACCGTGGTGGTTTTTTTGTTCCGGCGAACAGAAACACTATCAGAATCTACAACACGCTTTTTTTTGTTTGGGAAATTGACAAAAAATCTCTGACCTTTAACTGTTGCTAAAATAATAAACATTTCATGATACCACAATAGAAAAGCTAAACATTTAAATATTTTGTAAATATTTTAGTGCTTTCATCACTGTTTATTATCCAATGTAACAAGGAAACAAAATCATACATCATGTAAGGTTGAGGAGAGAGAGAGAGAGAGAGAGAGAAGAGAGAGAGAGAGAGGAGAATACGACATACACCCAATTTTACGCCCTGTCAATACATCAATTGGCATTTGTTTACGCACCAATGCACAGATTGTTTTGACGTAGTGTCGTCTTTTAACAAGTCGCGTGCTTGGCGCTGAAATCATCCAAAAGTATCCGCACAAAATCATAGCGCTAACCTAGTATTCTAGACAGGACCAGAAAACCCCAACAGCAACACCAGAGCTCCCAAACATAACGTATTGATTTAAGTCGTGAAATCTTGCTATGATAGTGTGGTTTATTGTGTGTGATAATGTCATGTTGCTATGTGTGTTTTTGTTTTAGCTGAATCTAGATCCAGTCATGTAGCAAGCGGAAAAAGAAAAAGGTGCAAGGCACCTCATCGCATCTCAACAACGCGGTCGGGATTCCAGCGGAATCCTGTTCGGAGATTCTTCCTAGTAAACCACAGCGGTGTCGGGGGAATTCGCCGCCGGTTTGATTACTCATCATGGACCAGAAGGCCCCAAATATATCCCTAAATATCTTCGCCAAATCATTTGGGTGTGCAAGAATATCGAACAAATTATTCCATTTTTTTTTTTTTTTTTTTCATTGGTGGTCAAACACTTGGGCCCGCTCCGGTGAGTTGGGGTTGTGGGCTCCACGTAGACTAGAATTCGAAACGCATCCGTTCGATCAACTGCTTCATAATCAAGCATCCGATTCGGAAGCGGATCAGTTTACCGTTTAGTCTTGTGCAAAAGCACCTATCACAAAACATCACAATTCAGTCCCCTTCGCACCTGGTTCCATATCATCAAATAATGCCACCCCGTTCATTCGGGTCTGGTACAGTCGTATCCGGAACCGATAGTTTACCAAACACCGGCTAACAAAGTCTACGTTTGGGCACTGCAGCTGACTTTTCTTTTTTCATCTTCTATCTTTGTATCCTCTACTAGCGCATGATTCACGTCTGACAACAATCTTGCATATTTCTCAAATGGCACACTGTGGGAGAAAACAATAAAATAGTAAGTCGGAATGTCGCACCGATGATAAAAAATTTCGAAAACAAATCCATTCCATGGCGCTTTTCCTCGGGGGCCACACCGTTGAGCGACTAGGGCCGTGAGGGGCACATCACAAGGCAACCCTATCATGCAAGCAAAAGAAAAGGGGAGATCGAACACAGAAGATTGTAAACTCGGCATCATCCTAGGCTACGGACGTCGCTACAATGCGTCTGCTTCGTGTCTAGGTAGACGGTGTCAGTGCGTAAGTGCTGATGGCGGCGTGTGAGACGTCGAGTAGAAATGTGTGTTGAAGACTGATAGTCATGTGTTGTCATGTGTGGGTTGTGAGATTTTGAAGATAACCGAATAGTGTAAGTCAAAATAAGGGGGCAAGGGAGACTAAGCAGCTCTGCACGGCACGTGCTGGAACAGCCCACATACAGTGTGTGTGTGAATGCATTACATCCTTACAACGGATAACGGTACTAGCGATTACTTCATCGCTCACCAACACTACCATCTGTCCTACCATACTCTACAGTCGTGACAATCCGTCGGGCATGCAGAAATACTGCAGCACACCTCCCCTCTCCTCACATGTGCGCAATTACCAGGCAGGCTACCACACACACGTACTCTCTCACTAACCACCACGACAACCAGCCACCACAGATCCACCAGAGCTAGAGTACTGGATGTGGCAGATATATTAACACACATATCTTAAAAAATAAAAATTCTTTAAAAAAAGGAGTCAAAGTACTCTAGAAATAACAGCACACACTAAAACACATTATCGTCGAAGTTTCAAGAGCACAAACGTTAGCATTGAGCATTCATATCACATCTAGCACACTAGCACATGGCGGCGACATTGTATTCCCTCTCATTACTACACTTATATAACGGGGACAAATTAGGATCTTATTTGTGCAGCACTAGAATAGTCATCATAGACTAGTTTGAGTATAGAATCAGAATTCAGAAATAGAGCGGGGAACGAAGCAGACATGCATGGGCTAGCAGGAGAATGTTAGAGTTCTGATCATATGTTGCGAATATGCTTAAACGACGAACTGCGTGGAATAGATGGACCAACTCACCAGGAGACATATTGTCAAAAGGGAGAGGTTCTAAGGGGAGCCAAGCAGACGAGGGAACCACCAGACAGATAGGCCTAGTCTCCTTAGATGTATTGGCAGGGGAAGTCAGAACACGCGGAAGGTCCCATAGCGAACTAGGCGATACATGTCGGCGAGTGCCTGAAACCGATAGTGAGGGGGGGGGCGGGTGGGATAACGTATAATGGCGCAGTGCTTAGAGCACGACTGACGGAGAGGCTAAAAAAAAAAAACAAAAACCACACACCCACACACACACACACATAACAAAGAGAGGATAGACTAGATTCTAAGCCACGATCAACACAAAACGGACACAACAAACATAAACACACATCAACCCACAACACAACACACCAACAAAAAAAAACACAAGCATAATATATCACACACAACCACTACCCTACAACCACAAGACAAACAAAAGCAAACAACTACACAACAAATTTTGGGGATGCACGTGAAATTTCAGGCTCTTAGTTGACGGATGTGGTTCGAATAGACATAAGCCGCTGAGTTGCCCGCGTGTGAAAGAGTAATGACACGCCAGAGGAAACGGATGCTGCGCTGCTGGCAGGGAGGGTGTGCAGAAAACAACACGACACACTAAAGAAAAAGTAAGAAGTGGAAGACTGCTCAAAAAAGACTGGAAACAAGCGAACAGAACAAACGCACAGCGATCAGGAAGGACTATGGTAATGTAAAAGTAACGAACCGCTCTTAGTGGCCGCTACGAGGTCACCAATATGACCCATACACAGAGACTTCAGTAGCGATTCGAGAAGACTTACAGCCTGCGGGACTGCTACGCGCGACTACCTGCAAACGTACACTGAGCGACTACTAGGCATGGTGTAATCTGTCTATCTATGGTATTCACAACAGCACCATCGGCTACCGATCAGCCGGGTAGAAGGGAAAAAAACGACACAATCACTTTCTAAAAGAAGTAGCACCCACAGCTTACAGCGACACAAACAATTAACCCACACACGAAGTAATCTCTTCTTACTAGAGAGAGCTATGGTATAAACAAACAGATTATGTGTAGGATGCCATTACAACTGGCTACGAGACGGCCATCGTGACACAGAGAACCGTGCACTACCACCAATACAGCTACCATCACCAAGATCACGAACATCAGGTATTATTTCCAGTGCACCCAACTCCATCGCACACTCTAACAGCTTGAATTTCACTACTCAAAAACTTACTAACAACAGAACTACTACACAACACACTCGACAAACACAAAACCCAGAACAGAAACCACTGAAAGTAGAATTATGACCGAACGCTCCCAAAAAGTTTAAAAAAAAACAACACAACATGCACAATCAAAAAAAAAACCCCGAGTGTAAAAAGTAGAAAAGTGAAGAAAGAAAATGCCCTAGAGAGTGCGACATAGCTCTCTTCGCACTCAATCTCCTACAGGCATCATAATGGGAAAAGTAAACGAGGACAGGATGGGTAGGACAGTCGAACACACAGTACATAATTCCAATTCGTGGAATGGGCGAGCAGCAAATGAGGTAGTCTTAAGGAGGATAACGACAACATTCGCACTCCTACTGGGTTAGCAGAGGTGGAAAAGCATCCGACAGAAAGAGAAGTGGGAAACACTTGTGTCATCACAGCGGACGAATGCCACACAAACGTACCCGCGCGAGGGCGGGGGGAAGCTGCGGGGCACAAGGGGGGTGTGGGGGTTGCTTAAGTAAAGTTAACTGGTAAATGCGGTGTTATGACTGTTGCATGTGAATAAGCTCACACACCAACCCACACACACACACACACAACAACACACAGGCAACGCGCACTCACACGTTCGCGTCAGGCTGGCGCACACTACCACTTACAAAGGAAACAGAGAACTCATGACACCAAACTGAACTTTCCACACAAAATTTTAGTAAGATCTGGCAAATCCAGCAATTTGTTATTGGGGAAAAAAAATGTCACTTACCTGCGTCTAAGTGAACACGTAAATTTTTACAATCTATTGTGGTATAATGACAGACACATTAAAAGCAAAGAGACAAGGTAACGGCGCTGTCCTCTCACTCTCATCTACCAAACACCTGCGCTGTTCGCAAACTGTCGTGGATCATTGAGTCTTTTTACACACTACCTCACCCAACTAACCCCAATGTTTCAAAACGAACCAAATCATTTCGGTGTGTCTTTGTCATTTATATCTATGTAAATCAATACAAAAGCGGGCAACTGTGTGAACAGCACAGAGTATCGATGGAAAGAACATTCGCTACCTGAACACACACACACACACAGGCAAGTCGGTAAACTGCACGCACTGACTCTTGAGAGGGGACAGATACCCGGAACATTGTCGGCCTCTGTGAGAGTTAACAGGGAAACAAGAAACCAAAAACAAACAAAAAAAAAAAAAAAAGAAAAAAAAAGAAAAAAAAAGAAAAAGAAAGAAAGAAAGAAGAACTCTTGTGCAAAAGTCGAGAAGCAGACAAACAGATTCATGGAGACGGCTTTTAAGTTAACGAGAAATTCAGAAAACGTGCACATGATGCTGCCCTATCCGTTTCCCCTTTGTCCAGAATGGGGGAAAATCGAGCATCCGTCTATGGGGACTCTTTTAGAAATAGGTCTTGCGTCTTGTCTTCTTCCTTCACCAAACCTCCGTTTCGCACTTGTTTCCAGTTTTCTCTTTGGCGCCTTTCCCTATTTTAAAGATTTTACTCTCACTTCTGGCGCCTAACCTGTCTCCTGATAAAACTGACAACTGCAGCGCTTTTTCTGAGACTTTGATATATACAAAACCTTGGTAAATTTCCTGTCTTATTGCATCTGTCCACTAGTCCTTTCAGATCGGGGCTTTGGTTATTCCGACGCTGTCCAGGTGAGATAAGTCCCAGCCTCTTGATAATTTTCTGCAACGTTCAGTACTTCACCTGTGGTGGTGATGGTGTGT
>JADBJO010005224.1:27500-30000 GCA_016801955.1 Conus betulinus
CGCTCTGTGGGTCGTTTCTGGTTGTCGGCCCTGCCCATGCGACTCGTCGTCCATGGAATCAGTCTGGGCCGAAGGTGAAGTCAAGAATCCATCGTTTTGAGCCCCGTGACCAGCTGATATTAAACAGTGCTCAGTGAATTGATGGCGCTATGGAGGCGCCCTGCCCCGTCCGGTAGGGTTCGCCGACCTCATGAAAACGTTGTGTTGGCGTGTATAAAGCACCGCAGACACCTGATCGATTGCTCTGGGGATGTTCGGCAATAAGGAAATCGGAAAGCAATGTATGCTGCTGAGAGAGAGAGAGAGAGAGAGAGAGAGAGAAGAGAGAGAGGAGAGAGAGAGAGAGAGAAGGCAAAATTCTTCCCTTTTTTCGAGTATAGTGGATAAGCCATACATCCTTTTTCATATAGTCCTCTGCCTGTACAAGGATTCCAGTCCACTACTAAAAAGAATGATAAAAGTAAGTCATCAAATCAAATAAATAACACATAAACACACACACACACACACACACACACACACCCACACACACACACACACACACACACACACACACCCACACACAATCAACAGTACCGACTGCAGAGCTCAGCCACCATTATACATCCAATGAATGAAAGATATACATGTTGGAGAGTAAAGGTAACACACTTAGTGAAAAAAGTAAAACATTACAAAAATCTTAGTATTCTACATTTAAATGCGAGGTCAATTTGATCAGCAAATATTTTCTACGGATATAATGTAAGGCTACATGAGTTATAGGATGGCAGAGAGAGAGAGAGCGGAGAGAGAGAAGAGAGAGACGAGAGAGAGAGAGAGAGAGAGACGAGAGAGAGAGAATGTGCCGTGGGAGAGGAGGGAGGGAGGCGTTAGACCGAGAGAGGAGAGGAGGGATGAGAGAGAGAGAACATAACAGACATAGCTGTATCATGTATAACCATTATTGAATAATTTGTGAGATTGGTAAAACCGTGTTTTCAGTAGTTCACGATAATTAGCTTTGTCGTTTCATTTTCATTAGATATATTCCTTCATTGATCTGTCGAACAACAGAAGAAGATTGATCTATAGATCAAAGATGGACAGGGACACATTTCCACATATGATTATATGCACTATCATTGCTTTGTTTATTTTCCACTTGTAGTTTAAACGGGTAAATATCAGTTTTTCTCTGTAATCATCATCATCTCATCTCAGTCCCCTGACCGATGGGGTCGTTGGGGGACGTGATGAGGCAGCCGCCGTTTCTCTCCAGGCTTTTCTGTGGCAGCTGTCGTGTGGAGATCCGATATGGTTAGTTTGGTCCAATCCTTTCATGTTTTCGGACCAGCTCTTTCTCTGCCGTCGTCGTCGTCTGCGCCCTCCTTCAAACGGTGCCTCGGGAGGATGGTTTGGAGAGGGTATTGTGACGAAATGATATGGTCAAAACCATGCCATCTTCCCGTCGTTTCACGATTGCCAGTAGTAGTGGTTTCGTGGGGCCCAACTAGGTTGGTGACCAGGTTTCCGCACATAATCATTGGTCTTTGTGCTCCTTCTAGGAGATGCGGAGTAGTTTCCCTCCCTCAGGCACTTGGTCTCAAACGTCTGGATTCTTCCTTTCTGTTTCGGCCATCAGTGTCCATGTGCTCGCAACTATACAACAGGATGGAGACCACTAGGACTTGTAGAGTCGGAATTTGTGTGGAATTTGATGCTGCTCTTCCACACCCTGTTCAGCCTGGCCATCGCTGCTGATGCGGAGTTGACCCTGATTCGGATTTTTTCTGCTGTGCAGGTGCCATCTTTGGACAGGGTTCTCTCAAGTACTTGAAGCTGGTTGCTTCTTCCAGGGCTCACCATTATCATTAACAGTAAAAGAGGTTGATTTTAGAACTAATTTCATGGCAAGTTCGTGCAGTCTGACAAGAGTGCAGATGTATATACTTGCTGAATCGTATAAAGTAGAAGCATACGTGATTGACGAATGAAAATGTGCATTAAAGAACTGTCTTCTGGCATCAGGATTGAGAAAATATTTTATTTCTGACAACTACAAAACTTTCTGAGGTATGAATTTTTACCTTGCATGAGAATATGGTCGGATCACAATAGATTACGATCAATTTTTATCCCTAATACCTTATGATGGTTTACTTCCTCTATTCTTTCACCTGAAGCGTAAATAGGAAACGAAGTAAAAGACTGGTTTTGCCGCTTTTAACGTTGTTGCCAATAGGTATATTTGGTCTTAGAAGGTTAAAGAAACATAATTAAGTTCAACCAATGTAGCAAGTTAATTAATACTTTCTAGGAGATCAAAAGGAAGAATCTTAAAAGATCTGTGATGAGAATGAACTGAATTCGTCATCAGCAAATAATTCGTATGAAGCTTTTAACGAACAGCAGTAAAAATAGTTTTATATAGAAAGAAACACAGGGCCTATGACTGAGCCTTACCTTGTGGAACACCATACTTTATCGTAAGAAATTCAGATTGACAGAGACGTACACG
>JADBJO010005224.1:37500-42500 GCA_016801955.1 Conus betulinus
TAAAAGGAATGGAACTGTTTAGGGCCTTCCAACTGCCGCAAAGAGGTGAGTGCAAAGGCATGAAATGTGACGTTAACTAAGGGAAAGGGTCATGTATTTGAAGATTTTTTTTTTTTTTTGTGTGTGTGATTTAATCGGTGGAATTCCCTAAAAACAAGAGAAATGATTGGTGGGGAGTTGTTCTCTTGATCACTCATCAGTTTGACATTAAATGCTTGGGCTCAAGTCTATGGTAGGCCTCAAAACGCTTACATGGATTATATAGATCTAGTTGCGAAGTGAGAAGACTGCAGGCGGAAATCTAAACAAATCTTGAATAAATGTTAGCGAACCGCCCAGAGAAGAGAAACGTGGGGGCAAACGAGTCACAAGACAAAACACGACGCGTTTCGACCTCTTAGGTTTTCTTCAGGCAAGGTACAAACAAAGAGGACAACGAAAATTCACTTAGCTTTGATCGAGTTCAGCGCATGGAAGGCGTTGAATCAGAAACCCAAACTGTGGCGTGTGGCTAGCAATAGTAACGGACGGAAGAGGAGGTGGAGCAGGGGGGTGGGGGGGGGTGGGGGGGGTGGGGGGGCGTGGGGGAATCAGGGGAAGCATGGACGAAGGGGAAAAGTGGAGAGGAGAAGAGTCGGGTGAAGGGATGGGGACGAAAGGGGAATGCAGTAAAAGCAAGATCGGAACACCAGCTAGATCCATCAAACACCCTCTCCGCAGCCCTTTCCCAGTCTCTCTCCTGCATCCTCCCAGCCACCTTTTCCCCATCCTAACCTTGACCGCCGAATCTAAAGCAGACCACTCACTCTCCGAGGCAAAAAAAATCGAAAGCAAAAAAAAAAAAAAAAAGCGTGTGTGTCTGTCTGTCTGTCTTACCTATCTGTCTATGGATATTGATACATACGGGTGTATATATATATATATAGATAGAGAGATACAGGTATAAAGATATAGATATGATAGATATATTAGAGAGAGAGAGAGAGGGAAAGATGGAGGGAGGAGGAAGAGAGAGACAACAACAAAGAAAGACACACAGACACAGAGACAGAGTGAGATAGAGAAAGGAAAGTGAGACAGACAGACACATACAAACACATACAGAGGAGAGAGAGAGAGAGAGGGCGGGGACAGACAGACAGACACGGACAGACGGAGACGGACACGCAGACAGAGAGATGGAGAGGGAGTAAGAGAGAGAGAGAAAGGGGGGTGGGGGGGGCCTGAGGGGGGGGGAGGGAGAGAGGAGAGAGATCGAGATGACGCAGGAGAGAGAGAGGAGGAGAAGGAGAGAGAGGAGCGAGGAGGAGAGAGAGAGAGAGGAGCGGAGAGAGAGGACTGAGAGAGAGGGAGAGAGAGTTTTGGAGAGAGAGGAAGAAGAGGAAAGGGAGAGAAAAAGAGGAGAGAGGAGACGAGAGAGAGAAAAGAGAAAAAGAGAGCGGAGGAAGAGAAAGAGAGACAGAGAAAAAAAGACAGAGAGAAGACAGAGACAAAGACAGAGAGAGACCAGAGAGAGAGAGAGAGAGAGAGAGAGAGAGAGAGACAGAGAGAGACAGAGACAGAGACAGACAGAACTCCGCCATCCAGTGTCACTTGGGGTCTCATATCTATAATCCTGTGATGGAGGACCGACCCACACCCACCACTAATCTACTGTGAGGGCCGATCGATCGCCCGGGTGCCTGGACTAACGTTTCCCAGGTCTGCCTCTTGACCCGGTTGTGACTGGAGGCGTCCGCAAGCTTCATCTCACCGTCAGTGATCACAGACCTGTAATTGGATTCCCTGGAGTGCCGCTGGACACAAACGGAATGTGATACCTTACTCAAGGTACTACCCCATGGCAGAAGAAACGCGCACACAAACACAAAACAACAACACAACAATACACACACACACACACACAAACACACACACACACACACACACACAAACACACTCACACACAACACACACACAGAGAGACGCTCACACAGCACGGCATGAGGAGCACACACATACAGAGAGGAGAGAGAGACGAAGTGGAGAGGGAGAGAGAAGAGAGAGATGATGGAGAGGAGAGAAGAGGGAGAGAGAGCGAGAGAGAGAGATCTGGGAGAATCTGGGATATGTTTACCTTGGTGCCCATTACAAATCAAAGGAGCAAAACAACAACAACAGCAACGAGATCACACATGACAGCAATTAGGCAACATAAAATGGAGATAGAGACAGGCACAGAGAGACAGGTTCACACATTACAGAGCTGCACGATAGCCTAATTTCAAACAATTCAGATTAGACCCATGTCATTTTTACTCTCATAAAGTGTGTGTGTGTGTGTGTGTTGTGTGTGTGTGTGTGTGTGTGTGTGTGTGTGTGTGTGTGTGTGTGTGTGCGTACGTGCGTGCGTACGCAACGTGCTTAACCGTGTGCGTGCGTATGTGTGTGTCTCTCTGTGTGTGTGTGGGTGTGTTGTGTGTGTGTGTGTGTGTGTGTGTGGTGTGTGTTGTGTGTGTGTGTAGTGTGTGTGTGTGTGGCGCGCACGCGCTAGCGCGAAACACACGCGTGTTCGCGCGCGTGTTGCGCGTGTCTGTGTGTGTGTGCGCGTGTGTGCGCGGTGTTTCGTGCGTGCGCGCGCGCGCGTGTCGTGTGGTATGCATGCTGTGCGTGTGTTGCATGTGTGTGGCTGTGTGTGTTGTGTGTGTGGTGTGTGTGTGTGTGGTGTTGTGTGTGTGTGTGTGTGTGTGTGTGTGGGTGTGTGTGTGTGTGTGGTGTGTGTGTGTGTGTGTGGTGTGTGTGAGGGTGTGCGTGCGCGCGCGCGTGTGTGTGTGTGTGTGTGTGGTGTGTGTGTGTGGTGTGTGGTGTGTGTGTGTGTGTGTGTGTGTGGTGTGTGTGAAAGAGAGAGAGAGAGAGAGGGGGGGGGGAGGGGGGGAGGGGGGGGGATGCTTTTGCAATGACTAACGTCACGGAATGAAGAGATAAGGGCTCCCCTGCGAAGAAAATGTCGTCCGTCAGAATTATAAATGATTGTTTGATAATGATGATAATGATGATGACGACGACGACGATGATGATGATGAGATGATGATGATGATGATGATGATGATGATGACGATGATGATGATGACGATGAGGATGATGACGACGACGACGATGGTGATTAGAAGACTGTGATTGTCTGAATTAAAGAGTATAAAAGAAAACAATTTTGTGCAAGCCTTTTTGAAAGGAAGAGCGTGTTTTTATGTGAAGAGGATGTAAAACTCCGAAAGAGGAGAAAAAAGAAATAAGAAGTGGGAGAAGGTGGGGAAGAACAGAAAGATGATGAGAAAGAACAGAGGGACTCAGCCAAAGAGGAGGAAGAGGAGCAGGAGGAGAAGGAGGAGAGGATGCCGAAGGGACTTCTGACTGATGGGGAAGAACAGCAGATGATTAAAAGAAGAGAAGTAGAAGAAGAAGAGCCTAAGAATAAGCAGAGGGAGGAAAAGAAGAAAATAAGAAGAGCATGAGAAGGGAAAGACTTGAGTTGGAGGGGGGGGGGGGTGGGGGGGCAAATGAACATGACGAAGAGAACGAACCTCAGCAGGAAGAAAGAAAGAAGGACGGAAGAAGGAAGAAGGAAGCAGAGAAGAAGAACAGAAGAGAAGAAGGAAAAGGGAAAGGAAAAAAAGTAATGACGAAAAGAAGAAGACGAGAGAAAAAGGAAGAAGGAAGAAGAAAGGGAAGAGGAAAAGAGAAAAGAAGGAAGGAAACGAAGGAAGAAGAAGAAAGGAGAAAGAAGAAAAGAAAAAGGAGAAGGAAGAAGAAAGAAAAGAGAAAGAAGGAAGGAGAAAGAAGAGGGAGAAAAGAAGCAGCAGAGAAAGAAGAGGAAGCAAGAAAGAAGAAGAAGGGGGAAAAGAAGAAGAGAAAGAAGGGAAAGAAGAAAGGAAAGAAAAGAAGGGGAAGAAAGAAAGGAAAAAAGAAAGAAAAAGAAGAAAAAGAGGGAAAGAAAAGGGGAAAGAAGAGAAGAAAGAAGAGAAGCGGGAAAGGACAGAGAAAATAAGGAAAGAAAGGAAAAAAGAGAAAAAAGAACAGAACAAAAAGAGAAAGAAGAAAGAAGGGAAGGAAGACAAGAAGAAGAAGCAAGCAGGAAAAGGGAGAAGGAAGGAAGGAAAGGAAAATCAAGAGAAAGAAGAAGAAAGAGAAGAAGAAAAGGAAAAAAAAAAGACAGGAAGAAGAAAAGAAAGAAAAGAGAAGAAAAGAAGGAGAAGAAAGGAAGAGAGAAAAAGAGAAAGATAGAAATGAAGAAAGAGAGAGAAGAAGAGAAGAATGAAGAAGAAGAAAGAAGAAGAAAGGAAGAAAGAATGGAAAGAAGAAAAAAGAAAAGAAGAAAGAAACAGACAGAAAGGAAGAGAAAAAAAGAAGAAAGGAGAGAGAACGACGAAAGAAGAGAAAGAAGGAGCAGAAGGAAGAAGAAGGAGAAAGAAAGAAAGAAAGAAGAAGAGAAGTGAGGACGAAGAAATGAAAGAGCAAGAAGAAGGCAAAAGGAAAAAGAAGCTGAAAAAAGAAAGAAGAAAGAAGGAGAACAGAAGAAAGAGAAAAGGAAGAGAAGGAAGTAAAGAAAGAGAGGAGAAGAAGAAAGAGAAGAAGAAACAGAAAGAAAAAGAAGAAGAAGAAACAAAGAGAAGAAAGAAAAGAGAAAAGAGGAGAAAGACAGAAAGACAGAAAAAAAGAAGGACGAAAAAAGGCAAGAAAGAGAAAAGGAAGGAAACGAAGACATTCTTGCTGTGTGCCAACCAACACGTTCTTTCCGCTGGTGTGACGGATAAAGACATGTCGGAAGGAACTACGCTGCCAAGATGACAGGGAAGATTGTGGGCAAGCCGGGTAAAAAAAGAAAGAAAGAAGAAAGAAAGAAAGAAAGAAAGAAGAAGAAGAGAAGAAGAAGAAGAAGAAGAGAAGAAGAAGAAGAGAAGAAAGAAGAAGAAGAAAGAGAAGCAGAAGAAGAAGAAGAAGAAGAAGAACGAGGAGGAGGAGGC
>JADBJO010005224.1:55000-62500 GCA_016801955.1 Conus betulinus
AAAGTGGATGGATGACCAAGAGAGAGAGAGAGAGAGAGTGGAGAGAGAGAGGGGTGAGAGAGAGAGAGAGGAGAGAGAGAGAGAGAGACTGAGAGAGAGAGAGATTTAAAACGGTCCCACAATCTTCGGAATTGGTAGCAGACTCGACCTTTCCCCTCTGTCTGGAAAGTAATTCCACAAGTGATCAGAGCCACTTCGTCTTCTTTTCAGTCAACGTCAGTACTACAGTGAATTTATTGTCTTCCAATAACAAGAGACAGAGAGAGAGAGAGAGAGAGGAGAGAGAGAGAGAGAGAGAGGAGAGAGAGAGAGAGAGACAGAGACAGAGACAGAGACAGAGACAGACAGACAGACAGAGACAGGACAGAGAGAGACAGACAGACAGGACAGAGAGAACAGAGAGAGAGAAAGGGGGGAGAGAGAGAGAGAGAGAGAGAGAGAGAGAGAGAGAGAGAGAGAGAGAGAGAGAGACAGACAGGACAGACAGACAGACAGACAGACTAGGCACTTTGCTGACTTTATCTCTTTCTGTCTATCTATATATCTGTCTGTCTATCTATCTGTCTGTCTGTGTATCTGTCTGTTTGCCTATCGTGTGTGCGTCTCTCTATCTGTCTATCTCAAAGTCTCTGTATTTCCTAGTAAGACAAGAGTTTAAGAGGAAGGAAGTAGGCATCAATAAGAAAGAACGGAAGGGAGTAAAACAGGAAAAGAACAGATGCAGCGGAAGAGGGAAAAAAAGAGATGGAACATGGCACGAAGGAAGGAAAGATGAATAAAAAAAAGGAGAGATTACAATGGCGAGGTAGAAGCAAACAAACAAATGTAACAACAACAGCAGCAACAGCAGCAGCAGCAGCACAACAACAACAACAACAACAACAACACAAAAGGAGACAAAGGAATAGTGAAGGCATGAGTAGGAGGGATGGGGGAAGGAAAAAGATAAGAGGGAGGACAGAAAAAAATGGACGAAGAAAACTGACAAATAAAATGAGGAAAGAAGGAAAGAGAATTAACGGAGGAGAGAAAGGGGATTGGAGTAATGAAGGATTGGAGATAAAGGAAGAAAAAAAAAAAAAAAAAGACAGCAAAGAAGAACGAAAAGGAAGGAGGGCAGAATATGCTTGTGGGGGTGGGTGGGTAGGGGCGGGGTTGGGGGGATGGAACATTGGGAGCTGAAGAAACGATGAGGACGAAGAAACAGAAATGATAAAAAAGACAGGAGAATAAAGAAGGAAAGAAGGGACAATAAAAAGACAGAAGGAGGAGAAAAAAGGACGAAGAAGAAGTGTAAAGGGCAGGTATAAAGGTGGTAAAGAACGAAGAAAAGAGGGAAAGACTGGACTGGCGCAGAAGAAAAAAAATGGAAGGAAAAGGAAATATGGAATTAGCAACAGCAGAAGGATTGAAACGATACAGGAATGGAGAAGATGACAGAAATAAAGATGAAGGAGAAATGGAAGAAAAGTGGGTGAAGAAATCAGGAAGAGAAAACAAAAAAACAACAACAACAACAACAACAACAACAACAACAACAACAACAACAAACAACAACAACACAACCCCAAACACGGAAAGAATCATGTGTTCAAAATTTTCAAGGTCAACAAATGAGTCACAACAATTTTTGCGAAAAAAAAAAAAAACAATGCGAAAAAAATCATTGTTCTTGCAATATATTTACCACACCCCCTCCCTCCTATTTTAGTCTCATTTGGCCCTTTTTGATCTCCTCACTTTATTAACTCGGTCTGTGTGGGTTAAAAAGTGGGTGGAAACGGTCCTTTAAACTATTGCAACATCTTGAGACAGACAGACAGACAGACAAAGAGACAGAGACAGACGCAAACGCTGAGAGAGAGAGAGAGAGAGAGAGAGAGAGAGAGAGAGAGAGAGAGAGAGAGAGAGAGAGAGAGAGAGAGAGAGAGAGAACGCATTATTTCAACAACATTGTCTCTTCAGATTTTTATTATTTGTACAAAACAAAACCATTGTAATGCAACTGCGACACATTTTGTGGAAAGGATGGGAAAAAAAAAACACACAACACACTTTTTATCTACCTGCGTCTATAAACTCAACGATATACAATACTGCACCAGAACAATACCACATCTAACAACACATTGCCATACCATACATAGATGCAGGCAGAGACAGAGAGAGAGAGAGACACACACCTAAGTATTTTTTGTTCACTGCTCCTCTTGTCGTTGGCCCCTGATCTCCTCATTCATCCACTGTCATCCTCACCCCCTTTTGCTTCACGCACATTTATCATACATACGCACGAATTACGTCCACTCATACACCCTCGGTTATCTTCAACACACAGCAGGGGAGATAATTGAATACAGCACGAGGCAAACATTTTCATTGACCACACTCAGAAAGTCATGCTGAGAAAGGAATAAGAACATTTAAAACAGATGGTAGGAAGAGAAGAAAAGAACTGGCGAACAAATAAACGAAGAAAAACAGGCGAAAAGAAAATACTTTAGAATGTATAATTAATCCGATTTCTGGACAAAATGCGTAGTCATTAACATCCTAGGAATGACTGAAATGAAAGAAAACGAAAGAAATCATGACCTTAGATGTGATAATGAGGTCAAACTCAACAGACTTTTGAAATCTGCTTCACAGTCTCAAAAGAAGACTGACCAAAAGAAAACATTACACCAAGAGAACAGTTTTGAAGATCATACTGAAACTTTGGGGGCAGAATAATAAAACCTAGACTCTCAGCCTCCCTGCCTTTCTGGTTTGAAGCGGTGTGTTATGCAACATATTGATACGTGTTGTTGTTGTTGTTAAAGAAGCTTTGAGGATATGTTGTTTTATTTTGGGATCACTCCCTGATTCCTGAACACAGTGTCTTCTCGTATTTCGTTTTGCTTGTCTTCTTTTACCATTTATCTTGTTTCTTTCTCAATTTATTTTTGTTGTCCTGTTTCCTGTTTCGTCTTTATCTTGTCGCTGTTTTTACAGCTATTGACGTCGTCGTCGTCGTCGTCGTTGTTGTGAATCTTTCTTCTTCTTCTTCTTCTTCTTCCTCCTCCTCCTCCTCCTCCTGCATCCCTTCCCTCATTTCTTTTCCTTCGTCTTTATCTTAGTTTTAGGTCTTTCCACTAAGTGTCATATGAAAGAAAAAAAAAGAGATAGAAGGTTGCAGCGACGGGGGACAGAGGAGACGACAGGAAGGTTGGAAAGGGCAGGGAGCGGGGAGGGAGTGGAGGGTGGTGGATTAGCCGTGCATAGGGAGTGGGGAGGGAGTGGAGGGTGGTGAAGAATTAGTTGTGTGTAACAGGTATAATATCTTTTTACACGCAAGATGACGTTTGAGTACCTACCTCCTGCATAAGTTCGATGATTTATCACCGATGTTGAACACCAACATCTTACGGTTTCAAGCCAACTTATTAATAAAAATAAACAACATTAAATACTATGGAAATAGAGAATAACGTTTAATATATCCTAAAGTAATAATCTACGGTTTTTTTTGACAAAGAAACAACAAAAAAGTACATTCGCGTTTGTGGTTTCAAATATTTCGTACAGTGTACAATCGGAATAAATTCTGTAACGGCATTAAATGAAAGAAAAATATGATCAGATTTTATGTGCTATCAATGATGAAAAAAATCTCTGTAATAATGTATTTTGTTTTATACTCATCAATTTTGCTCTCGAGTGGTACAAAAAAGCAGTATTTGTTTAGACAGATAATGTGTTTTCAGTGCTATCATTCGAAATTCGTGCCAAAATTCTCAACTCTTCAAAGTCAGCATTGGAGCAGCTTCTAAGAGTACGACTCTGTTCAGCAACAATGCCTTTGTTACAGGAGACAATTTATATATACAGATCCTAAACAGTGCTTTGCCCTATGTTTAGTTGATCTGTCTACTTTGTCATTATTGTAAAGGAACAATGAGACGGAATCCAGCAGCGGCGTCAGTGTCTCTCAAATAGTGTGGGTCCAATGATTCGTTTCAATTATTTTGTAATTTTTATGAGGGCAAAGCTTGTATTGTTTTGTTGCTCTTACTGCTGTTGCTTGTGTTCTTATTGATGTTGTTGTTGATGTTATTGTCCTCCTCCTCCTCCTCCTCCTTCTACTTCTCCACCCTCTCTTCCCCCTCCTCCCCCATCATCATCATCATCATCATCATCATCATCATCATCATCATCATCATCATCATATGCTTCTTCTTCTTCTTCTTCTTCTTCTTCTTTCTTCATCTTTGTCATCTTGTCCTTTTTTACTGTTACCTTTTTTGTTTTTGTTTTTCTTCTTCTTTGCTTATCTTGTTGGCTTTGTCTTGTTTTCTCTTCTAGCTCTTGTTCTTTTCTTTCTAGTACTTCTCTTCTTCTTTTTGCGGTTTTACTGTGTGGTTTAACAGAAACCAGTAGAATATGAATACCACATTAGAATTACAACACATCCTAAAATCTTTTATTTTGAGTATTTCTGCGTGCTGCTTTTACTTCTTCCTCTCTTCTTCCTCTTCTTGTTTTTGTCGTAGTCGTCGTCTTTCTCATTGTTATTGTTCTTGTTGTCCTCATTGCCGTCGTCGTCGTTCCTGTTGTTGTTGTTGTTCTTCTCGTTCTGGCTGTTCTTGTTCTTGTTCTTGATCATCATCATCATCATCATCATCATCATCATCATTATCATCATCTTCTTCTTCTTCTTCTTCTTCTTTTCTTTTTCCTTTTTTATCATTATCATCATCATCATCATCATCATCATCATCATGAAAGTCGTCGTCGTCGTCATCGTCGTCGTCGGCGTCGTCGTCGTCGTCATCCTCATCATCACCATCAGCTTGTTATTGTTTTTGGTCTTGTTCTCCTCCTCCTCCTCCTCTCTTCTTCTTCTTCTCTCCTTCTTCTTTATTCATTCATTCATTCATTCACGTCGTCTCTTTCTTTTTGCCCCTCTTACTCTTTCTTCAACTTCACGTTTTTTTTCATTATTATTATTTTTCTTTCTCTTTTTTCTGCCTGGCTGTCTATCTGTTCTCTTTCTATCTGTTTTCTTTCTTTTTCCCCCCCACCCTCCTTCGTTCTGTCTACCTTTCTTTCTTTCTTTTACTCCCTCCCTTCCTTCCTTCTATCTTTCTTTTTCCTTCCTTCCATCCATCCTTCCTTCTTTTCTTCCTTCTTTTCTTCCTTCCTTTTCTTCTTATTATCCTCCTACTTCTCCTTTTCCTCTTATTCCTTGTTCATGCCCTCTTCTTCCATCCTCGTTGTTGTATATGTCGTCTTTGTTTCTCCTTCTTTTCTCTCTCTCCTTCACTTTCTTTTGCTTGTAGTTCTTGTTCGTCTAATTCTTCCTCCTTCTCTTTTTTCTTCTTTCATTGTTATATTTGTTCTTATTCTGGCTCTTCTTCTTCTTGTGTTGTTTTGTTCTTTGTTCTTCTAGGAGTTCTTGTTCTGGTTCTTGTCCTCCTCCTCCTCCTCCTTAACCTCCTTCTCCTCTCCCTCCTCCTATTTTCTCCTTCGATGTCCTGGTTGTCGTCGAATTCTTCTTCCTTTTCCTCTTCTGTAATCGTAGAACGCATTTTGTGTGCTCACTCGTTTTTGTCACTCAGCATTTTTGCACGTGACCTCTTTTTTATTTTGTGTGTTAATGACCAACCCTGCCCCCCTGCCACCCACCACCCCTCATCCTTTCCCTCTCGTTTTCACTGAAAGGGTGTCTGGTACAGGGAAATCGACCCACCTAACTTGCCGTTATTCTTCTTGGCTGGAAAAGAAGGGCAAGAACTCTGTCGTACAGGGGCGGGTTGGATAATGAACACTCTTTTATCACGTGAAAAGAGTCCAGAATACAAGCAGGCTTTGGTAATATTCTTCAGTGCTAGTAGTAGAAACTCGGTGACGGCTGTTCACAGAGTGTGGAGTGTCAATAGCTCATTTCAGAGAGCCCCGTAAGTGCTCAACACTGGTTATTACCGAACAAGTGGTGTCTGGTTGGTTCGGCGGTTTGAGGACAGTACTTCTCTGATTCTAGCTGACACCTTTGGGTGTATTTCTCTTTTGTTCTGTTCGTTCAAAGAGGTGCTATCCTAAGCAGCCTCGGGTGGGCGAGAGAGAGAGAGAGAGAGAGAGAGAGAGGGAGGGAGGTCTCTCTTTGTAAACACACATGCCCAATACATCAGTCATGAAAGCAAACACAGAAACAGTGCTGAACAAACAGAAGACAAGCTCGCACGAAATCACAGTATTTTGTAGAGAGAGAGAGAGAGAGAGAGAGAGAGAGAGAGAGAGAGAGAGAGAGATGAATCACATATTCAGTCATTTATACACCTTCGTTTGTTTTTAAACACATGCTGCATACATCGGTTATGAACACAAATACGCAAGCGTTACAGAACAAATGGAAAGTAAACACCCCCCAAAGAGAGATCATTTTTGACAGAGAGAGAGAGAGAGAGAGAGAGAGACTGAGAGAGAGAGAGAGAGAGAGAGAGAGAGAGAGAGACAGACAGACAGACAGACAGACAGAGTTGGGAGGGAGGTGGGTGCCCAAGGGGGAAGGAGGAAGAGAGCGAAAGTGATGGAAGAGGGCGGGACTTTGACAGCCGCATTTGCAAAGTTTCTCTGCAAATGTGTCGGATATGAGACGGGGAGAAATTATTTTGCCAGAACTGGAAGATGATATTGTTGTGAAGACAAATTCACACGCGAGAAATAGCCCGCACATAATGGAACAGCCTGTCCAAGCTTAAAACATGTCTTTTCATTCTTTTTTTCTCTTCTTCTTTCCTCTCCTTCTACAGTTCTAGCTTCTTCTCTTCTTGCCTTTTTTTTGTTTTTGTTTTGTTTTTCTTCTTTTCGTTTCTGCTGTGTCATCTTTCATACCATTTCGGAGGTGTTACTCTCACAAGACTTATTCCGTCTCTCCGTTCACAATCACACCTCTGTTTGTTCTGCACCGCAAGTCCACAGGGAGCAGGGAATGTTAAGTCGTCATGTGGACACTCATCAGAGGACACACCCTGCTGCCGAGTCACACTGATGGCGTTCAGTGAGGCCTGTTCTGATACAACATGCGCTGGACACCACCAACTGATTCCCCTCCTGACGACATTAACTGCTTGGGCGCAGAGCCAGAGTCGGTGAGCTTTCCCTCCCACAGGGCACTACCAAGTCCCGTCCAACGACAGACTCCATGAACTTGCAGATACCAACGACTTTCAAACCATTTCACCACTTTAGAGGAAGGTGAGATCCTGAGAGCATGTCGTTAAGAGCCACAGTATTTGACGCTTTTTTTATTTGAGCAATGAGAATTGAGTTTGATGAAGATGACGCTGTAGTGTTCTATTCTAGTCAGAGATTACATCA
Organism: Conus betulinus; assembly: GCA_016801955.1. Lineage (NCBI taxonomy): Eukaryota > Metazoa > Mollusca > Gastropoda > Neogastropoda > Conidae > Conus > Conus betulinus. The sequence goes on from JADBJO010005224.1 coordinate 62,360, forward strand.
GAGGGCTGTACTCGCTGATTCCTTTTATGAAATATCTGAGCGTCAATCAGGCCTGAGAAATACAGACACCTGCGGGGTTGGTCAGAAAATTTGAGCGACACTTTCAGATACGCATCAATCAAGTGGATGACACTCGCGCGG
>JADBJO010005224.1:65000-67500 GCA_016801955.1 Conus betulinus
AACTAGTCTGTATCTTCTTCTATTTTTTTTTTTCCTTTTGTCTCTTCTACTTCTGTTTCTGTTGCGGTCTTTCTTTTTTCTCTTTTCACTTTATCTTTCTCTTATAGTCTTGATTCCTTCTTGCCCTTGTTTTATCTTCTGATTTGTTTTTCTTGTTCTGCTTCTTTTTCTAGTTCTTGTTCACCTACTTTTTTTTTTTTTTTTTTTTTTATTGGTGTCCTTCTTTGTTGTTGACACCTTCCTCCTTTTCTTTTTTTTCTTCCGGGATCACAGGTTACAGCTTTTATATTCACTCGTCTCCACCACTGAGATAGCTTTTTTCGCCCTCGACTTTCCTTTAAAAAGCTCCCTCCCAACATATCGTCCTGGTAACGTTATGCCAAATCCCTTGCCATTCCTGGCAGCTTCATCGCTCTCTGTGAGGCCAGTGGACTACATAAATGTAGAGTAGCATAGAACAGGGTAGAGTGGGATTGGGTACGGTTGAGTATAGTAGGGAAAGGAAGGATCAGATAAGTAGGGAAGAGCTGCGTAGGGTGGATGAGGTTAATATTGGGAAAACAGGGTTGGGGTGGTTTGGGGTAGGGTTCGATAAAGTAGGATAGAGTATACGAATGGAGGTTAGGGTGCATTAGTTTTAAGCAGGGTAGAGTTAGACCGGTATGTTAGGGTAGAGTTGTGTTCTGTAACCTGCAGTAGGGCAGGGTATTGTAATGCAGGGTAGGATTGGATGTGGTAGGGTAGAAGGGGGCAGATCGAAGAGGGTAGTGTAGTGCACAGTTGAACCCAGATGAGAAGAGTAGAGCAGGGTAGGGTAGAGTACAGTGAGGTGAGACAGGGCTGGGTAGGGAAGGATAGGGTACAGAGTAGTTTAGCTAGTGTGAAGCAAGGGTGGTAGAATTAGCTAGCATAGGGTAGTACAGAATAGTGTATTGTCAGTTAGCAAAGAGAAGGGTATGGTGAATGAGGTATGATACTAAGGTACAGTGGAGAAGATCTGGTTACGGTTGGATAGAGCAGGGTAGGCTTATGAAAGGTTGATCAGAAAAATGGAAAGGTAGAGAATATGGTAAGGTCGTGTTGGTAGGATACAAAGACTGAGTAAGGTAGAACAAGGTTTAGATGTAACATGGGGTAGACAAATTGGGGTAGAGAAGTGTGAGATAGAGTTTTTATAGTAAGATTCGGTACAGGAGGGCAACTAAGAGTAGCACAATGTAGTGTAGTGAAATGTACTGCAGTGTAAGGTAAGATGGAGTAGGATAGATGGCGTAGGTAGTTTTGGCAGACCATATTAGAGTTTGATAAGAAATGCTAGATTTGCTAGGTTATGTTATAAACATCCAAACAAAGAACTAAACAACAATCACGTTGAGTTATGCTATGTTATGGTAGAGTAGAGTTACTAGAGAAGGGTAGATAGATAGCATATGTATGTAGGGTAAGATTAGTAGGGTAGAATAAGGTAGAGTACAGCTGGATACTAGTTCGAGTAGGGTAGTTAAAGAAGTGTAGAGTAGGATAGGCGATATCAGGTTGGGGTAGAACAGGAAAAGACTAGGGCAGAGTAGCATAGGTTTGTCAGGTTAGTTATGATAGCATAGAGGTGGATAGGTTTGGGTAGTCTAGGGTGTAACAGGGCCAGAGTAGAATGGGTAGGTGAGAATAAAGTACGGTTTGAGTAAGATACGGCAGGTTAGGGTAGCCTAGCATAGGTACGACAGGTAAATTAGTGGGGTAGAGTAGGATAATCTATACACATAAAAGGCAGTTCTGTCTGTCTGTCTGTATGTTTAAAATAAATAAATAAATAAACATTTCTACCCTTGCGCCAACAGGGATTCACGCTGAATGAAGTTTCACACACACACACGCGGAGCACGAAGGGACAGTAGGGCGGGAAAGGGGGTAGAGAATGGGAGCGGGATGATGACTGACGGGGACGGGAGCGGGACAACGGGGCAGAAAGACAAAGGCGGGCTGCAAGCTTACACAGTGAGACTGAAGAGGAAACACAGGAGCGCCTTGCAGCCATGGATTCACGCTGAATGACGTTGTCACACACAAATGACGTCTTGGCAAAAAAAAAAAATCAATGACGTAATTGCTAACAATGACGTATCAATGGAGCAGAAAGAGACAGGAAAGTGTCAAGACAGGCAGAGACACCACTCAATCTGTCTCTCTGCTATGTCTCTCTCTCTCTTTCTTTTTTTCTCTGTCTCTGTCTGTCTGTCTGTCTGTCTGTCTCTCTCTCTCTCTCTCTCTCTCTCTCTCTCTCAGTCAAGCTCGGGTGAGCTAGTATAGGGAATGACAGAGTAAGAGTGTATGGTATAGTTGAGTGGGGGGGGGTGGTTTAAGGTCGGGTAAAATAGAGTAGCGTGGGGTATAAAAGGGTATTGCAGGTGAAATAGAGGGGGGTAATGGTAGGATATGCACAGTAGAGTAGGTAGAATAAGGTATGGTTGGATAAACAATGCGTGGCATGTAGGGTTGGTAA
>JADBJO010005224.1:72500-80000 GCA_016801955.1 Conus betulinus
CGAAGAATATTTCTTTATTTTTACATACTGGAATAATTCCTTATCATACTATACCAAACAATGTGACGCGGTATAACACCATACCACACCATACAATACCATACTGCACCAAATAATGCTACACGTAACAACACATACAAACAATCAGAGGGACACGCACCCACCTCCCTTGCCTCTGCCCAAGCACTTGCAAACTCATCTCTCGCACCCAGCTACACACACACACACACACACACCACACACACACACACACACACACACACACACACACACGCACACACACACACACACATACACCCTCAATATCTATTAATTTTCAAATTCCCCCCCTCTCTCTCTCTCAGTCTGCCTGCTTGCCTGCTTCTGTCTGTCTCTCTATCTATCTAAGACAGGTTTAAAAAAACTGAACAGAGTATGAGCTAAATATTTTTTGCCATGTGCACTACGAAAATCATGCTGAGAAAGCGAGAAAGCAACAAGGGGAGAGAGAGAGAGAGAGAGAGAGAGAGAGAGAGAGAGAGAGAGAGAGAGAGAGACAGACAGACAGACAGACAGACAGGCAGACAGACATAGAGAGAGAGAGAGAGAGAGAGAGAGAGAGAGAGAGAGAGAGAGAGAGAGAGAGAGAGAGAGAGAGAGAGAGAGAAAGAGAGAGAGAGAGAAGATCGTGCAGAATGTAGAAACAATAAAATTTCTGAACCAAATATGTGTTCACGGAAAACCGAAATATAAGACAGAAAAAACAAAGATATTTCATTTAGGCCAGGCTCAAGAGAATCCTTGACAAAGTACTCTGCATCCTAATACTGGAAAGCGATGATAGAAAAGAAAATATTGAAGGTAAAAAAAGCTGCTGGGAAATGGAATCTTTTACCTTTGGGGGCAGAATAATAAGCGTTCTCTTTCAACCTCTCTGTCTCACAGATCTGAGATGATGCATTACATAACATTTTTATCATGTGCCTTTGTGAAAGAAATTTTGAACTCAAAGAATTGTTTTTTTGAGGAATCGTCCCCTGGTTCCTAAAACGAGTGTACGTCTTTTGTTTCTCCTTGTGACTTGTCCTACGTCTGTTTTTTTGTTGCAGTTTATGTTTCCCTCTCTTCTTACACATTCTGTATTGTTGCTCTCTTCTTGTTCTGGTTTTTTGTCTTCTGATTGTTTTTGTTTTTTTTTCTTGTTCTGCTTTTTCTTGTTTTTGTTCGTCTACTTTTTCTTTGTTCTTCTTCTTTGTTGTTGTCGTCTTCTTCCTTCTTCTTTTTCCCCCCAAGGATCACGGGTTACAACTTCTATATTGTTTTTTCTACCATTGATCTGACGTTTTCGCTCATGACTTTTCTAGTAAAGCTCCATCCCTAAAATTGGCCCTGGCAAAGCTAAATCCCCCCCCCCCCCCCCACCCACCCCTAGACATTCCTGAGAGCTTCATTTCTGTCTTTGCAACCGTTGGAATCGGGTATATTAGACCAGGACAGACTAGAGTGGAGTGGGATCAGGTATGGTAGAAGACAGGAGGCAAGTTGAAGGATATGGTAACAAGGGAAGAGTTGCAAAGGGCAGATTAGGCTGATGTCGAGTAGGCAGGGTAGCAGAGTAAAGAGTAAGGTACTGAAAAGTTTGGTGGAGTTGATTAATGTAGGGAAGCGTAAGGTACAGTTAGATAAGCAGGGTAGGAGAGTGAGACAAGTAGATCAGTGTAGAGTTGAGTTCTCTAAACTGCAGTAGGGCAGATTAGGGTACGTAAGGGAGGGTAGGGTAGGATATGGTAGGGTAGAAAAGGGCAGAATCGAAGAGGGTATTGTAGTGTGGAGTTGAACCCAGAAGAGGAAAGGAAACAAGAGCAGTTTAGAGCCGTTTAGATCAAGTTAGGATTGGGTAAGATAGAGTAGTGCTGGGTAGGGTGGGGGTGCCAAATAGTTTAGAGTAGGTAGTGCAAAGAAAGGTAATCCAGAGTAGAATAGGGTTTGGAAGTGTAGAGTAACGTTGAGTCGGTTAGCACAGAGAAAATTATAGTAGGCAGCTTAAAAGTAGGGTATAACAGAGACTGGATTAGGGTGGGGTAGAATAGGATATGATAATGTAGCATTGATCAGAAAATGGGAGAGTAAATGGTAGGGGCATGTTAGTAAGGTAAGAAGACTGGGTAGGGTAGAGTAGAGCAAGGTTCTGATGTAACCTGGGGTAAGCAGGGTGAGGTAGAGTAGGATAGAATAGAGTAGTATAGAATAAAATTCGGTAAAGAAAGGCAATTGAAAGTAGTGTCATGTTGTGTTGTGCAAAATTCTGTTGCGTAAAACAGAGAAGGGTGAGCTTGGTAGTGTAGATAGGTTAGACAGAGAGTGGATTAGTATAGGGTAGGGTAGGGTACTTTAAGTTACATTAGGTTAAACTAGGTTAGGGTATGGCAGTGCAGAGAAACGTAGAGAAGGGTAGGCTAGGTAGTGTATATAAGGGCAGGGTAGAATAACGTAAAGTAGGTTAGTAGGTGGGAGAGGGTAGGTAGAGAAATATATAGTATTGGCGATGCTAGAGAAAGGCAGAGTAAGTGAGATTAGGGAAGAAAAGCATAGGTTTAGTTGTCAGAGTATTTATGATAGTGTAGAATTCTACTGGTTAGGGTAGGGTAGGTATAACAGAAGAAGAGATAGGTTAGAGTATGGTGGATATCAGTAGGTTGAGTAGGAGATAATACAATAGGGTAGAATAGGGTATGGTATGATATAATAGTATTGGTGTAGTACCTTGCAGCAGAGCCAGGGTGGGGTGGATAGGGTACAATACAGTAAACAGGTTGAGATAGGATAGCATAGGTAGAATACGTAAATGAGTAGGGTAGAGTAGGAAAGAAGAAAGAAGGATAGGATAAAAAAAAAATAGTGTACGGTGCAGCAGAGTAGGGTGGTGAGGGTGTGAAAATAGGTTAAAGGAGAGTAGACTAGGGTATCACAGGGTATTGTAGGTAGAGTACAGTAAAGCAGAGAAGGGTAGCACATGGTGAGGTTGGGTAGGGTATGAATAGTTGAGTAGAGAAGTCTAAGCAAGGGTAGGATAAGATATCGTAGGGCTGAGAATGTGCGGTAGATAAGATAGGTGGAATAGTCTACGAAAGAATTATATTATATATATATATATATATATATATATATATATATATATATATATATATATATATATATATATACATATATATTTGTTAAGAATAGGGTGATAAAAGGAAGTGATAACAGATGTTGCTCCCCAAAGGGGTTGAGCACCTTAAGATTTTTATTAGGCGTTTTAGCAGTATTTTTGTATATATATATATATATATATATATATATATATATATATATATATATATATATATATATAAACAATTGGAGCTTATAGCTGCACAAAAAGAGGACTGTGCACAAAGTCGACACATAAGCTGCATTTCAGTAAGTCTAGCCCATAAACATTTTGTTAAACGAAACAAAACGGAGAAAGAAAACAAAATCTGCACTAAGCATCAAAGGGAAAAAGCACATTACGTAAAATACAGCTTTTGACTAAATTTTTTCCCCATGTGGTACACGTAAGAATGAATAGGTAGGATTCATCAAGGGTGTGACAAAGCAGGTTGGGATAAAGTAGTAGGTAACTTAGGGCAAAATAGGTAGGATAGCGTACATAACGTGGGGTAAAAAGGTTAGACACCATAGGATAGCACAGGGAGGGAAAAACCGAGCAGAGTAAGGAAGGTGAGATAGATAGGGTAGGACTGGGTAGAATACGGTAGTGAAGATCAGTGCCAGGTACATCACAGAAGGGTAGATAAGGTAGAGTAGGGCTGAGTATGGTAGAGTAGTCAAAGGTAGGATAGGATAGAGCAGGTGTTGAAGATAAGGTAGGGGTAGGGTAGGGTGGGGTAGAGATGGTAGGATCGGATAGAGCAGGCTAACTAAGGTTGGGTTAGTCAGTATAGGGTAGAGAAGGAGGCAGGGTAAGATGAAGCAAGGTAGAGTAAGGAAGAGCAGAACAGAGGAGGGGTTAGGGTAGAACAGGGTAAACAAAGTAGTAGGTGGGATAGGGTAAAACAGCGTACAGTAGGGAAAACCTTTGACATAACGGACCAGGCGGGAAATCTACGACCCGTCGTCACGTGAATAGAGTCGGATAACAAGACGCTTTGGCAAATACTTCAGTGCTAATAGTCGCACAGTGACGATTCCTAAGTGATTGTAGACCTTCATTTCGCAGTGTAAATAGTTTAGTCCCAGGCGGTCGTTAGTACTCAATAGTGTTCATTACCATGGGGTGGGTGATGGGGGGGGGGGGTGGGGGCATTAGCCTAAGACGCTTGTGGAAGAGAGCGAGCGAGCGAGCGAGAGAGAGAGAGAGAGAGAGAGAGAGAGAGAGAGAGAGAGAGAGGTGCTGGGCTGAAGGAGGCCAAAAGGAGTGGGGTGGAGGTGGGGGAATGGGGCTGAGAAGATTGGCAAACGGAGATGAACAAACTATATTTGCAACATTCGCTCACAAAGGCAGGAAGGCGGGCAAAATGTCCTCTAACGAAAATTGCAAGACGATACGGTTTTCAAGACAAACACGGACCCGAGAAATGTTTAAATGTAACCATAGAATAGGTTTCGACAGCTTAAAACATTACGGTAGTTCGTTTCATTCGTTTTCTTTTCCTCTTTTTCTTGCCCCTCTTTTTATGTCTCACCTCTTCTTCCTCCTGCTGTTTCTCATTTTCTTTCTCCTACCCCCCCTTCTTCTCTTCTTCTTTTCTCTTTTATTCATCCCCCTTCCCTCTTTTTTTCCTCATCCTTCTCCACCTCCTGTTTTCTCCCTATCTTTTTTTCCCCTTCCTTTCTTCCTGTTGTTTTGTGTTCACCTTTTTTTTCATTCCCCTCTTCCTTGTTTCGAATATCCCTTTCCTCCTTCACTTTGTCGTTATCTTTTTTTCTCCCTCCCACTTTTCCTCTTTTCTGTCTCATTCCTTGTTTCGCTTCCTGTCTTTTACTCCTCTACTTTATCATCACCTTCGTCCACTTTCTCTTATGCCCTTATGTCCTGACTTTCTTTTCTCCCTCATCCCTCCCCCCCCCTCTCTCTCTCCCCTCTCTCTCTCGTTTGCTCGCTCTCTGTTTGTCTGTCTGTCTGTCTGTCTCTGTCTGTCTCTCTCTCTCTCTCTCTCTCTCTCTCTCTCTCTCTCTCCATTCTTTTTCTCCTCCTCTTGTCCATTTATCCACAATCTTCACCTCTTATTTGCTCTTTTTTTTTTTTCCCTCCATCCCTTCCACCTCTTTTCTTCTATCTCCCTCTTTCTGTTCAAATCCCCTCCCGCACTCGTTCTCTCTCTCTCCTCTCTCTCTCTCTCTCTCTCTCTCTCTCTCTCTCTCTCTCTCTCTCTCTCTCTCTGGCTTTCTATGGCAATTCATTTATTTAGGTTTACGTCACGCAGTATCTGCTGGTGTAACATTTCAAATCATTAAAAGAAATATATCAGAGTTTTTTTCGGCAGTGTGTTTTAGATTACACACACACACACACACACACACACACACACACACACACACACACACACACACACACACACTCAGGGAGGGAGAGAGGGGGGGGGAGCGAGGTGGGGGGAGAGGGGGGGGGGAGAGAGAGAGAGGGAGAGAGAGAGAGCACACAGAGAGAGAGAGAGAGAGAGAGAGAGGGAGACAGAGAGGATAGAGACCGAGGGAGAGAGAGAGACAGACAGACGGACAGAGAGACAGACAGACAGACGTAGAGGAGACAGACGTTACAGGCAGACAAGACCGACGACTGACGGGACAGACAAACCGACAGAACACATAGACGCCATATAGACAGATAGACAGAGGGGGAGACAGGTAGACTGACGCTTCACATACGTTTTTATTGACAATGGCCTGCACAGCCTTTATTTCAAGGGGGGTGTACAATAATACTTGCAGCGCCTGAAAAAGTAATGCAAATAAACAAAACTTTACAACTACGACTCGAAAACATGTAGTTAACAAAAATGAAAATTACGTACTTTTCATCATTCAACACGACAATGTAATTTTTCTTAATAACATAATCGTTTATACAAGCGCCATAAACAGGCACACATATGCTCTGAAATAAATCATTCCATTGGACCACACAAGTCATGAACGTCTTTTCACTATCATTCACGATAGTGAAGAGAACGAAACATTTTAAGTATGGTAATTAAGCTGCATAAGGTACATGAAGAAAAGAAAACTTAAACATTAGTAGTTGTTACCGAATATTTCTTTCTCCTAACATTAGATGCCTCTGCAACGTACTTAGCCAGAAGATATATTATCCTGTTATCCTCTGAGTATAACAACTATGAAGGTTATATTTTTTTTGTAGCAACAATGTTGAAAAGTTGGGACTTCTCTCTGATATCATTATAAGCTGTACAATGGAAAATAAAGTGATCTTCATTTTCTCTCACATCATCCGTACACATACACACACAGTCACCTACAGTGCCTTCAGGATTAAAGCATCTTTTGTTTGCATTCCGTCCAAGTGTCCTACTTCTCAATCTAGCGACCATATCTCTATGCCATTTATTAGTAACGACAGTCAGAAATTTTTCTCGTTGTAAGATGAGACGGTCTTTAAATTCCAGCATGAATGTTCATTCATCACCAACCCCCTGACTGAGCCATACTACTCCAAACTCGTTTACTGTCAATATCCGCTTTACAGTAGCAACCCAGTGTGCTTTTCCTAACTCAAAGTGATGTAATAACATATCACATGCTTGTTTACGTAACCTGCTTTGTATGTTGTTGGGTAAATTTTAGCCAATATTTAACGCATTTCCCGAAGGATCGAAGTACAGTGTGTATCTTCCATAATCACTGTATGCTATTATATTTGATGAATGCATTGGAATATTTGGGAAGAGGCTGATATCAGAGTATTGACTTTTTCCATCAGTAAGTTGTTGCTGTAGGAGAAGAGTAACAGTTGACGTATAGAATTTGATTTTAAGCGATTTTAGCTTGATGTAAGTTTCAAAACATTCGCGCTCATCGAATCCCAATGGAGTGGAAGTATTGGCTGTAACTCACTGTACATTGCAAGAGGATATTTGTTTTTGGGGCCTGTATTTGCGAGAAAAGTAATTCTTTTAAAGGTCGAAATACATATTTGTATATACCCACTACTTCTTCTGCTCAAATGGGATCAGGGTCAGATCTTGATAGGAGTGTTGTTCATAACAATACCCACTACTCTGAATAGGTGACACATGAGGACGAGAGAGAGATGAGAGAGAGAGAGAGAGAGAGAGGAGAGAGAGATAGAGAGAGAGAGAGAGAGAGAGAGAGAGAGAGAGAGAGAGTTAAACCTACCAGACAGCCAATCAGAGAGACTAAGCTTTAAGACAATGTTCTCATGGTTAGGCACTAGCTTCTCATAAAGGATCCAAGTTGCCTTTGATTGTTGTATAAGTGGATCCTCCGACCCTCCCTCATTTTACCTCGCATCATCAT
>JADBJO010005224.1:85000-87500 GCA_016801955.1 Conus betulinus
AATGAAAATAACGAGCATACATGCGCGGACACACACACACACACACACACACACACACACACACACACACACACACACACATGCACACACACACACACACACACACAAGTGGACACATGCGCGCGCGCACGCACACACACAGGTGCACACGCGCACGCACGCACGCACGCACAAACACACACACACACACACCAACACACACACACACAGAGAGAGAGAGAGAGAGAGAGAGAGAGAGAGAGAGAGAGAGAGAGAGAGAGAGAGAGAGAGAGAGAGAGAGAGAGAGATTTATTGACAGACTGATTGATGTATCGATTGATTATTAATCATCTTATTTCCAAGGGTAAAAGATAAGCAAACGTGCACGTGCACTTTCATTTCATCAGGCCGTTGCCCCGCTAAAGGACTAAGAGAGACTAGCAACTAAGCATGACGCGATTAAAACTTACAAAACTTCTCATAAACGTACGTATGTTAAAAATACATAAGAAAAATGTGGATGAGTTGTTTCTCCATCAATGAATGTGTGTGTGTGTGTGTGTGTGTGTGAGTGTGAGTGTGTGAGTGTGAGTGAGAGAGAGTGAGAGTGTGAGAGAGAGAAGAGAGAGAGAGAGAGAGAGAGAGAGAGAGAGAGACAGAGACAGAGACAGAGACAGAGAGACAGAGACAGAATAAGGAGAGAAACAGAGACAGAGACAAAGAGACAGACAGATGCAAGTGAATATGCTGCATCACTAAAAATAATTCCAAGCACCAACTAGTTCATAAAAAAAAAATCAATGCCATTGCAGGGCTTCTTCGGACGAGGCTGCGGTCTCTGACGACTTGGTATCGACTGCTGGCGCTAACGTCGCCCCAGGACAAGTCTTAATGTGTCTAACCTGTCCTAAACTGGAAGAGCTTATCTGCAAGCACGGAGACAAGCACTGAGCTATCGTTAACCTTGATCTCATTCTTGCTGTGTGCCAACCAGAACACGTTCTTTCCGCTGGTGTGACGGATAAGGACATGTCGGAAGGAACTACGCTGCCAAGATGACAGGGAAAGTTGTGGGCAGGCCGGATAAAAAAAAAAAAGAAAGAAAGAAAGAAAAAAAAGAAAGAAGAAGAAGAAGAAGAAGAAGAAGCACAAGACAGGATGCTCCACAGACAAGATGCCGCCCGTGACGTGACTTGAAAGTGTCAAACGGAAAGACTACGAAGTCCACATCTGACTGCGCTGCTAAAACAGACGATGTTTTTCCAGTGTACTTGGAAAAACACAGGGTGCCAATCCTTGGTCTGTACAGACTAAACTGACTGGCTGTCACCTTGTCCCTGATTTACCTAGAAAACAAGTTGTCATTAGAAAAAAAAATCTGCTGATCCATATGGGGGTTGTTCAGGTCGATAGGTATCAAACTGGTAGAAAACAAAAGTTGCTGATTCATTATCTAATCAGACTGACAGGTATTAAATATACTGCAAAAAATGAAAATGGCTGATCCATGGTCTGCTCAGATCGATATGTGTCAAACGGCTACAAAATAAAGATTGCTGATCCATGGTCTGTTCAGATTATGTGTCAACCTGCTATAAAGTGAAAATTGCAGGTTCGTGTATGTTCACATCGATATGTGTCAAACTGCTACAAAATCAAAACTGCTGACCCATAGTCTCTTCACCCCCGAAGTGGTCGAAGTGCTTGCAAGTGTAAGACACTAATATTTAGTATGTTTAGCCTTACGCTTGTTGAACTTTTCAACAGTAAACTAGAAGGCCGCTCAGCAAAATGCAGACCCCCGCCAACATATACCGATCAGTGATCTGTCCTATGATCTGTACCCGCACCAAAATGTATGACGGATAGAAAGGCTGCTTAATGTAAGGAGGAAGCGAAAAAAAAGGGTCCAAAGACAGAATTTTTTATTTCATTTGTAAAAACTCTGTTAAGCAAGCCAACCTATGAGTGAAAACAAAATTAATTTCCTGCTAGGGGAAGCCTTACTAGGCTCAGACTGAAAGATTTACTTTCCATGATCCATGACAATAAATTTCTAGTTATAAAACAAAGTAAATTCACAATGCAGTTGCCGATCCGTGCACTCTTTAACCTTGAAAGAGAGAACAGTTTCTAGTCAAACAGAGAATGAAGATGCCGACCTATAGTCATCCATTTTGAGAGAACACTATCCAAGTCCTTCAGAGAACAGAGATGCCGATTAACGACCCGTTCAAGCTGAAATTCATAATGCTATCCTAGACTTATACAGAACCATGGTCTATTCACGCTGAAAGATATAAGATCGTAGACTAACGTGGAATATAGACGGCTTCCATTCTCTATTCAAAGTGACAGACATACATTATTCCAGATTTCTATGGAACAAAGGTGCTTATCCGTGATGCATTCAAAATTACACTTACCACATTGTTCCAGACTTCTAAGGAAAAGGGACGCTGATGCATTGTCTGTTCAAACTAAGAGGTATCACACTAAGACTTACAACACAGTAACAATA
>JADBJO010005224.1:95000-97500 GCA_016801955.1 Conus betulinus
TGTCTCTGTGGACCCTTTTCTCCTGAGCTTGTTCTGGGAACTGCTTTAGAAACGCCTATCCAGATCAGAGTCCGTTTCAACACTCTTTTTCTGTGGATTATCCTCTGAAAACATACCGTGCTAATGCCAATGTCCGGGAAAACCGGAAACGACGTGGCATAGGTGTGTCCGCCTCCTCTTTCTCCCCCACCCCTGTCCTTTCTCCCCTCCTCTTCGTCATTCCCTTCCTCCTTCCCCCATCCACCCCCACCCTCCGCCCAGTCCTACGCACCGGCCCCACGCCCACCCTTCTCCTTTCCTTCCTCGTCTTTACAACGTGGAAAGTTTGCGCGAAATCAGCGTGACTTTTTTCCTCTCACTGGTTGTTGTTCTCTCTTTTTGTTTCTGTACAGCTATAAAAACATATCTTTTTTCAATAATTCTTTCATTTCATTGCAGATAGATGTTCTGTTGCGCTTTGTCGGATTTTTGTTACACCCCCCACATCCCTACAGACCACCCTAACCCCGCCGTCTCCTCACACCGTCATTTCTCGTCCTTCTCCTTTTCCTGTTATTTTCCTTTCTCTTTCTCTCTCCCTTTTCCCTTTTACTTTTTCGTTTTCCTTTTCTTCTCCTTTCTTTTGTTCCCTCTCTTTCTGCTTATTTTCTCTGTTCCTTCCCTTCTTCTTTCTCTTTCTTCTCCTCCTCTCCTCAACCCTCTTATCGCTTGTTTCTTCTGTGTGTTGTTCCTCTCTCCATTCCTGTTCTCCTTTTTCTCTCATGTTTCTTTCTTTTTCTCTTCCTCCTTCACCTTCTCTCATTCCTCTCTTTGTTCTGTCCTTTTCTCTTCTTCTTCCCTCTATCCTTCCTGTCTTTTTCTTTCTGTTTCTTCTGTCCTTCCATCCTTCTGTTCTCACTCTTTCTCCTCCATATTCTCCCCTCCTTCTATCTTCTTCAACCAGTTGCTCTTCCTCTTCTCCTTCTTTTCTTCTTTCTCTTTCTCTTTCTCCTCTCCGTCGCCACATGTTTGTTTTTTTTCTCTTCTTTGGGCTTCCCCTCCCCTTCTTTACTATTTCCTCTTCCCTCTTCTTCATCCTTTGGTAATTTGTTAATTTTTTTTTTGTTCCGTTTTCTATCCTTCTTCTACGGTTTGTTCTTCTTTCTTCTTCCTCTCTTCCTCCTTTCGTTATTTGCCATTTTTTGTTCCTTCTGTTCTTTCTCTCATTCTTTTCTGGTATTTTATTTCTCGTCCTGCTCCTTTCTATCTTCTCTTTCCCTTTTCTTCTCTCTTCTCCTCTTGCTATTGTCCTTCACCCCAAGCTTTCTCTCCTTCTTTTGTTTTTTGCCATCCTGATTTCTCTCCCTTGTCACTTTTTTCTCTCTCTTCCTCTTCCTCGTCTTCTCATCTTCAGCATGGTGACATGAACATCAGGCGGCTCAAGAAGTACGTCGCTTTAAGCCTACCAGTTGTTCAGGATTCGAATTTTCTGCTATTCCTTTCATCTGGCAAAAGACTGGATGTCTCGCTCTTAATCTTAGCTTCAGTCATTTCATGTACAGATTACAGAAGTTGTAGATGATATTACTTTTTCTGACCATTTTATCTTCAATCATTTTGGTGCGTTCCTTGCAGATGAGATTGAGATTGCGGAAACAGAGAGAGAAAGAAGAGAGAGAGAGAGAGAGAGAGAGAGAGAGAGAGAGAGAGGGAAGGAAGAGACAGAAAGAGGAGAAGAGAGACACACAGACAGACAGACTGACAGACAGACAGTAACACACTGAGTGGGGAAAACCAGAAATAGATCCTACATTGCGATGACTTACATAACTCACGTTTTCTTTTTGTTGAGCTGAGGCAGTCCAAAGTCTAGAGCATAGAAATCGGGGTCAAGTAGGTAAAGCGTCAGACTGTTGTTCCAAGGTTTGGGGTTCGATTACTTGAGAAACCCAGGTTGGAAGCGATGTTCTCTTCGGAGTTCTCATTAGTACAGACTCCATTCCCGTCCTAGTGCTACACGCCACAATTAAGATTTTGCAATAAAACGTTATCAATGTAAGTGTTTTGAGGCCTACTATAAACTTGAGCCAGCATTTAATGTTAAACTGATAATTGATCAAAAACACAACTCCCCAGCAATTATAGCCCTTGGTTGGGGGATTTTCATCGATGTAATCACAATCTTCGAATACATGACCTTCCCCTTACTTGACAACACATTTCAGGCCTTTGCACTCACCCGTGACCCTATATATGCGCCAGGGGGCTTCCCCAATATCGTTCCATTCCTCTGATTTTAATCTGTCTGCTTGGCTTGTACCTTGATGGCCGTATGGAAGAAAATGAGGAGAATCGACTTCCATTCACAGTAGAAATTCTAAAAAAAAAAAACCCAAAGAAACACAAAAAAAAAAAAAAAGAAAGAAAACTTATCACGCTAGTCTATAAATACTCGACTCCTTCAGCAAGGCCTTGGCGTATACATTTTTGGTGTGAAGCCAGCAGTTCGTCGGGTGAAACT
>JADBJO010005224.1:112500-117500 GCA_016801955.1 Conus betulinus
CACAGTTCCTGAGAAGTCACCTCAGAGCCCAGCATGACCCTCAGTGCCATGTAAGCCCCGACTCTGTCCATCCTCAGGGGAGTTAGTTGGCATGACCAGTCATCAGCCCAGCCTAGCCAGCCTTCCAGCCAATTTCACAGCTCATCGTTTCCATTTACTCTGCTTGCTTATGCTCACAAACTCCATCGCCCTCGGCCTGGGCCTGTCTGTCCTCACCACAGCCCTACACCACCTCCACCTCTCCGGAAAAGCCTTGCTTAATCAGTCACTCACTCATTCACCCGGTGACTTACTCGGGCAATGAATCAGTCGGTCAATTTTTGGTGGTCGTTCACCAAGTATCCGACTGAGGATTCACTCACTGTTTCACTCACTCATTCATTCACTGATGTGTCTGTGTTTTTTTTTTCAATTCACTAAGCTATTACTAGTCGTGTTTATCTTTTCCGAGTTTAGTGCCTGATACGAAACTTGTTCATTCAAGACGAGGAGAAAAAAAAAAGCATTTCCAACGATCATGCATGTGAAGTGTATATGAAAATCCACAAGCAAAAGAACACAAACTAGCACTATCATAGGCGTCCCGTCCAGCTTTGACTAAAGTATTCATCGGTTTCACCTCGGGAAAAAAACAATTCTGCGATGTATAATGCCAGGGGCACAAAATAGGGAGCAGACAGAAGAAGAGGTGCGAGGATAACATCAGGGAGAGGAAGGTCTGTCCTTCACCAGTACCAGAGAGCTGTAACAGACAGAATGATGCTGTCTGGCAGTCACCAGTGATACGTCAGCACCTCTTACGTCGGGTTACGGGGTGAGAAGAAGAAGAAGAAGAAACTCTGCGGAGAGCTTCAGTAAAGAAACCCTCCTCAGACAAGTGCTTCCGCCACGAACTCCTTGCACTCCAAGAGGGGCTGGGCCGCCTCCAGGTCATGGCTTCCACACGCCCTTCTACTGCCGGCTTCTTTTTTCTTTTTGCCTGGCGCTGTCGGGATTCGAACTCGTGGCTTTGGGCTGAGTAGGCGTCTCTAGGCGTGTTTTTTTTTTTTTTTTTTTTTTTTAAATTTTTTAGACGGATGTCTTACCTACATCACCATCGGACACCCGTTCTAAGCTGGGAAATTCAAGCCTTATGAAGTCACTGTTTTTCCTCCTCGACCAGATCTAGCTAGGGCTTTTTTCAGCTGCTTCTGCCATTGCCTTCACGGTTCTTGTCTTCCTTTTACCGGAAATCCCGAGCTGTTTCATGAGATCATGGGCTGATGAGCTACAGTTATAGCTAAAAACTACTATGAACACATGCAGCGTATGACAGTTTCAGTTACAGTTTCATCAAGGAGGCGTCACTGCGTGCGGACTAGTCCATATACGCTACACCACATCCGCTAAATTTTGAGACCACATTACGCATGATTTGAAGCTGTGGATAAATGAATTAACAACTAAGATGATACAGTAGAAGAAGAGGGTCTCGTGGCTACGACTCAGCGGATGTCTGACCTACACATGAGCCCAACGCGCTGGTCAGACCTTGAGTGCTACTACACCATTTAAAAAAAAATTTTAATGTGTGTGTAGTGAATGTACACGTGTGTGTATAATGTGTGGGCATGGGCCTGTGTGTGTGTGTGTGTGTGTGTGTGTGTGTGTGTGTGTGTGTGTGTGTGTGTGTGTGTGTGTGTGTGTGTGTGTGGCGTATGACAAAAAATACAACAAAAAAGACAGCCCCCCCCAAAAAAAAAAATCAGAAGAAAACAAACAAAGAAAGAAAAAACTAGCGATATATTTTACTGATAGAAGCAGCTAGAGTGCCACACTTACATGAAAAAAAGAGCGTGGGAGAAAAAAAGCCGTTGTACCGAATGACAGAACAGCCGTGACGATAGCTGGTGATGTTATTGTAACAACATGTATGTACCGCTGATACTTCTGCAACTAAAGTACCGTTATCTAGGATCAATATTTAATGGTATATGAAACCTTTGCTTCTCAAGTTCCTGCCCACCGAATCTTCCACTTCTCTGCAGATATATACGCCCAGTCCTTGATGTGGGTTATCTGGAACAGAAACACTGGGGCACCATCTGAAGGCTTGATCCCCCTGTAATGAACCATAAGTCCCGGTACTGTATTTGCCAGCTTACAAGTCTATGCATATTCATAGGCATATTTAGCCGCATCAGGGACAGAGCTGGGTTCACAACAGGTAAAAAGCTGTCACAAGATCCAAGCAATCGCGAGAAAGTTGTCAACACAGGGCGAGTTACGTAGCCTATGACATTAATCAGTGTTCATAAACGTAAGATGCAGATACGCACCTACACGCATGTTTAGACTGGGAAGTTTTCCTTAATGTTTTTAATCACTTTATTTTTAGATAATGTGTGTTAATACGTTTTTTTTTTTCCTGTACTACACTACTGCGACATCAACCTACACACATTAGAAAAACTAAAAAAACAAAAATGTATCTATATGCACTCGAAACAGGAAATCTGCACATTTCAACAACAACAAAAAATCCGACAATTCTAATCTTTTTGCCATTTATTAACCCATAACACGAAAGCAAAACGAGCAAACAAACATGTAAACTGAAAAATGTAGTACATTCAACATTGCCTTGAACAAACACCAAACGTGTGCAAGCACACACATATAATACAAGAGCAATGAAAATAAAAAAAAAAAAAAAAGAAAAAAAGAAAAACCTACATGTTATTACCCGCTAAGATTTAAACTACCAAATGATTTTATTCATTTATTGCCCGTCAAACAGTCTGCATGTTGCATATTGCATCTGAATAAGATACAAACAACTACAGCAGAAAACGGTCCCTGGTTATGATGACATCAGACCGTGAAGCGTGTGTGAAGATTGGAAACGGACACATATGGGAAATAATAAATTTGATTGTTTACAATTCTTTTCTAAATCGTGCAATTTCTATTGATTGCTTTCTGTGCAAAAAAGAGAGAAAACAAGAATAGATTAAAAGAAAAGAAGAAAAGGAGAAAACATGAAAAAGGGAAAAAATTTTCCATTAACGAAAAAAATGCATGGATTTGTATGCAACTGATACTCAAACAACACACACCTACATACACATACACACATACACAGACACACACACAACACACACACACACACACACACACACACACACACACACACACACGAACGCTCACACACACACACACACACACACACACACACACACACACACACACACGACACACGAGAGAGAAGGTAAACGAAACCAGTATGAGATTCAGCTCCTTCCCCTTCAAAGTTCATTTAATCTTCAGTGTTAACGAGATAGCCATAATTTCTTTTTGAGAGTTGTAGGTTAGGGAAAAAAAGATAGTACACCGACAACTGATATTTTCTCTAATTGGCAGTGTATTTTGTTTAATCTTCTAAGGCCTTGCTAATTATGGTTTGCCACCTGACTTTGGTGTGCCTTCAGACAGCCACTTGTCCGAATTTTGACGTGTCCCTTAGATCAAAGTTGATAAGCATAAAAAAATCCGTTTTATTTTTTGTGTGACTCATATCCCTACAGCTCTTTCTTCTATTCCTCTCTGTACCCTTCGCTGGCTGCTTTGGAATACCGTTGGATGTTGTTCTTGTGTCCTTGATGGTGAAAATACGGCAGAATTATGTGTTGTATATCTTTCATTAGCGTACAAGGATTTCTCACGAAACACATTATGCTGATTGTTAGAATAGACCCCACTCTAAATCATAAAATGTAACTAGGCAAATGTAAGAAATTGCACTTTAGAATCTGACCTGGAAATGCAATATACTTCAATGGAGAAGGCCATTTTATTCAGTTTTTTATTTTTCCAGCACTATCTTCTCAACAAAACATTGATTCATAACGGAACAGTTGATGGTTTACCTACAGGCGTAGTTATTATTCTTAAAAAAAAAACCGAAATATTGGTTAAAAAAAAAAAAAAAGAAAAAAGGATATAGAATTCCATTTTCAATTTGCTTGCCTATCACTAAGAAAACCACTAGTTCCATTAAGATATTTCAAAAATTCTTTGCGTCCTTTTCAAGGTTAAAAAATTGTCAATGCCATTACCAAAGGATAATTCAGCGAAATAAAGCAAGAGTATGCATGGCAGGACGAATGGGGATGTGCATCACGTTCTTATCGCCCCTCAGGCCTAAAAGGATGGAAAGTGTTCTGACTGGCGAAGAGAAAGCGAGGGAGATGATGTCAATGAACCAAAGGTATACAGGTCCATCCTTTCAAAGGTTTCCTCGCCAGTTCAGGAATGGCTACCCCGATAAGACTGACAGATGTGTGTTAGCATCATTTCCATGCATATTCCCTTTAGCCTAGGGGCCACGACCTAATATGAATAAAACATCTTTGTCTTGATCTCTCTGTTCGTTTCCCTGTCTCTGTCTCTCCGAATACACCCTCCCTCCCTTCCTTTCTCTTTCTCTCTTGTCTGTCAGTCTGTCTGTCTGTTTGTCTGTCTGTCTGTCTGTTTGTCTCTCTCTCTCTGTATGGCTATGATCTTTTTGATGTTTTTTGAGATCTTCTTCAAAATCTGTGGTGCACACTGGTAGTCATTTAATCAATTACTCACTCACTCAACAACAATTTTGCCGTTTATTTATGTCTTTCGCTTAAATAAACCATTCGTAACACGGATATTAACATGAAAGGTTTTCTCTTTAAGTTTGCATAGAACCCCCATCATTAATGTTTTCAGCTTAAGCTTAAATGCAAAGAGAAGACACAAAACAGAGTGCAAAATGACGCTTATCATCATCATCATCATCATCATCATCATCATCATCATCATCATCATCATCATATCATCATCATCGTCATCATCATCATCATCATCATCATCATCATCATCGTAACATTTATTATCATTATCATCATCATTATTATTATTATTATCACTTTCTTATTGTTTTCTTTATTTTTTTAATACACAACATAAAACAAAAAACGATGAGTGCA
>JADBJO010005224.1:130000-142500 GCA_016801955.1 Conus betulinus
GAACATGTAGCGTATTACAAAATATTAACAATGGGATCGAAATGTTAGAAAACTATCTTATGGATAAGGTGTTACCATTTAATGGGAGTGATTTGTTGTTATGTGGTGATATATACACCAGAAGATCAGATATTTCCACTTAAATTGTTGATGAGAATAAATCACATATTATCAGTCATGTTTTTAATATACAAATGCGTTCTCAAGACAAGTTAAACTACGACAAAAAAAAAAAAAAAATAATAATATACCTACGCACTGCACTAGAATTATACATACGTAATGGGAACTTGTGACGGCGATCGTAAAGGTTGCTCCTTATATATCTCTGATCTAGAAAAGAAAAATTAATCATTTTTTAGCATCTCTGAATGTAGCATCTCTCAATGTTACTGTTTATATCGCTAGTTATTTTACACAGACAACTAATTATCTCTTGCCTGTAACACCAACACACTTAAAAGTGAGGTAGACCAAAACTAATATTATTGTCTCTCCTAAGGGAGGATACTTTGTGTAATGGAGTTTTGTTAACACTGTACTAAGTGCATACAAATATCTTGGAATTTATTTCTCAAACAGACTCAGCTTCTGTCTTGCACAACACAATGCAGTTTAATGGAGCACAGTATAGTTTAATAAGAAAACAGTTCTGTTTCTTCTTTATATAATGTTAAAAAAAAGCTGTTCTTTAGTTTATTAACTAAACCGTTTGATTCACTGGTAGGTTTACAACACATAGCGAAATATGATATTGAAATGTGGGCATTACAGAAAGGTACGAAAATTTCAACAGTACATTTCGTTTGCTATATGATGAGCTTAGAGTTTACATTTTATATACATTCTTATGTAAAGTATATCAAATGTTGACTTGACGTTAATAGGTATGGTTGAAAGGTCACCATCGTAAACTTACAAGACATTATGTAATCTGTATGATAACAGTAACAGGGGCAACAAGTGTTCGTCAGAATTTTGATTTGAATAAGTCTACTTCTGTAGGGGGCAATGAGGGTATCCAGTGTATTTTTCCAAACGTTTCAAAGAAAGAGTTGTAGATCGTAGGCAGCAGAATCAGAGGCACTATACCAGTGACACGCTTCTTCAGCTTGGGCTATGTAAGACTTCATATTTCATAGAACTGAATGCTGGAACCAGAATGAACGCAATGTAAATATTCAATCAGGTGTCTATGACGTCAATTGTTATCAGGTGAGATACAGATCGATAGATGGACACGACATAAGATTTCATGAAAAGAATTAATTCGAGAAGATGCGATGCATATTCATTTGTTACGCTGTTCTACATGACACTAGAATACAAAGAATTCAACGTTAAGTATCATTAATGATAATGATAATTCAATTCATTTAAGAAAAAATGACGCCTGTCCCTCTTGAGGTTCCAGGCACCATTACAATATAAAAGCCGAATGTTTAAGAATGAAGAGAAGAATGGAAACACATAAGATTAGGGCATATAAACTATAACATCAAAAGACCAACATATATTTAAAAACATAGAATTATACATTCAGATAAACATAATCACCCCCTACACTCTTTCTCGTATTACAGTAACCCGTGTAACTTTTGCATTAATCTGATTATGCCAGCCAGAAATGAGACCAATATTTTTAACCCAGCTGTGCACGTCTACTAAGTTTCAACAACAAGATGACGTGCTTGTGTTATACATTTCCAGTTGGTACGATTATTCTAGCGCTCAGTCCTCTTTCGTTTAAGCTTCTATTCAGTAAAATCATGTCTCAGCTTTTGGTTCAAACAAGGGAAATGTCGGTGCAGATCAGTAAGGGGAGGTTTTTTCTTTTGATTTAAGTGTCGCCATATTCTTTCCCAATGCAGCATGGGACGCCTGACAAGAGAAGTGGGGAGGGGCGGTGAGGGGAGGGGGGGGGGGGGGGGGGCAAACTGATAGCCGTGGTGGTAAAAAAAAAAGAGGGTGATGTTGACGTGGAGCAGATTGAGAACCAGAGTGGTAATGAAAGAGCGTGACGCTGAGATGGGGCAATTGAGAACTGAAGTGATAACGAAAAGAGAGCAACGGTGAGATCATGCAAATTGAGAACCAGAGTGGTAACGAAAGAGGGGGGCGATGAGGAGAAAACAAATTGAGAACTAAAGTAGTAATGAAGGAGAGCAATGGTGAGATTATGCACATTGAGAACCGGAATAGTAAGGAAAAAAAGTGACAGCGAGGTGGGACAAAATTGAGAACTGGAGCAGTAACGAAAGAGGGTGATGATGAGGTGGGACAAATTGAGAACAGGAGTCGTAACAAAAGAAGGTGATGGTGATTTGGGGTAAATTGAGAGCCGGAGTGATAACGAATATAGGGTGACGATGCGACGGGGCACACAGGGGGTCAAAATGCTTAAAATGATGATGAGCTGGCTGAGTTGAAATCCAGAGTGGTAAAGGAAAAGGGTGACGGTGACTTGGAGCAAGTTATATCCAGAGTGGTAAGAAGTTCATATCTGGATTGGTAAAGGAAAAGAGTGACGATGAGTTGGAGCATGTTTATATCTGGAGTCGTAACAGAAAAGGGTGACGCTAAGTTGCAGCGAGATGATATCCAGGGTGGTAATGAAAAATGTTGACGAAGAATTGGAGCGAGATAGCCGAAATGGTGAGGGAAACGAGTGACGATAAGCTGGAGCAAGTGGATATCTGGAGTGGTAAGGAAAAACACAAATTGGACCATGATATCAGAAATGGTAAGGGCAAAGAGTGATGATGACTTAAAGCAAGATCTCAGAAATGGTAATGGAAAAAAAAAAGTGACGATGAGTTGGAGCAAAATATCTAGAGTGGTCAGGGAAAACGTTGACGATGAGTTAGCAGAAGATACCATAGATGGTAAAGGAAAAGAATGACTATGAGTTGCAGCAAACTGATATCTAGAGTGGTAAGGGTGACATTGATTTGGAACAAGGTCATATCCAGAGTGGTAAGGGAAAAGGCTGACATCGACTGGAAGCAAGTTGAACGCAGAGTGGTCAGAGAAAAAGGTGACAATAAGCTGTAGCAAGTTGATATCTAGAGTGGTAAGGGAAAAGGGTGACATTAACTTGGAGCAAGAGAGAGGTAAAAGACAATAAGTTGGAGCAAGCTGAAATCCACAGTGGTAAGGGGGAAAAACGCGATGATGAGTTGGAGCAAGTTGAAGACAGAGTGGTAAGGGAAAAGGATGACAATACAGTGGGGGAAGTTGAAAGTGGAATCGTGTGGGAAAGGGTGCATGACGATAAAACAGGCCAAGTAGAAAACCGGAGCGGAAAACACCGGACTGAGGTGAAACAAGTGTCAAGGTAAGTTGAGAACAGGAGAAAGGGAAATTCTTCGTGACTCCCATCTGTGATGAAGAACATGTTCTCCTGCTGTGTCTAATGCATGAATCACGAGATGTCATCAACCCAGATGCATCTCCAAGTGGGAGTAGCCGGCTGGAAGTAAACAGTCAAAGAGAAAACGGAGAATTACTGTGAAAGCTATTAAATCACCTAAGCAGGTGGCTGGCTTCATGTGAGATCTTCCATGTAGCAGGTACAGCGTGTAATTACCACCGTGATATATGATGAGCACGCGAATCTGTTTGTGTGTTGTGTTGTGTGTGTGTGTGTGTGTGTGTGTGTGTGTGTGTGTGTGTGTGTTTGAGGAGTGTGTGTGTGAGAGAGAGAGAGATGAGGAGAGGAGAGGAGAGAGAGAGAAGAGATGAGGAGAGAGAGAGAGAGAGAGAGATTCCCGCTAGCTGACGTTCCACCTGATCAGGGAAAGAAATGTGAGCTTCTGTACTCGGAGCGAGATTAAATTCAATTCTCCCTGGACAACTAAAAGCTTCAATAGCTCGGAGGCTGCCTCGTGATCTCTTTGTCACTGAAATCAAGAAGAGCGCCGAGTCACATTGTTTCACCGCGCCCTGTATTTGTCTGTAGGGTTAGCAAAACAGAGGGAAGGGATAAGGGATATGGTAATTGAAGATGACCGTAGGCAGCAGCAGTGGATGGAAGAGACAAGAGACACACACACACCACACACACACACACACACAGGAGAGAGAGGGAGAGGAGGAGAGGAGAGGGGACCGATTGAGAGGAGAGAGAAGAGAGAGAGGAGAGGGGGGAGAGAGAGGAGGAGTGGCGAGGTAGAGAGAAGAGAGAAGAGAGAGAGACAGAAGACAGACCAGACAGACAGGAAAG
Source organism: Conus betulinus (assembly GCA_016801955.1). Lineage (NCBI taxonomy): Eukaryota > Metazoa > Mollusca > Gastropoda > Neogastropoda > Conidae > Conus > Conus betulinus. The sequence goes on from JADBJO010005224.1 coordinate 134,226, forward strand.
ACAGAGAGTGGTGGTAGAAGGAGAGAGAAAGAGAGACAGAGTCAACAGACAGACAGACAGACAGACAGGTTACAGAGACAACAGGAGGAGGAGAGATTGAGAGCGAGAGGGAGAGAGAGGAGAGGGCGACTGAGATGGAGGAGGAGGGAGAGGGGAGACACTGAGAGAGAGAGCACAGACAGAGACAGACAGACAGACAGAGAGACAGATCTGCTCGGACGGTACTGTTGTGTTCACTGTGTGCAGACGAGGAGAGGGGAAGGGGGAGGGGTGGAGAGGGACAGAAGGTCACACAGTCAGACGGTGAAAAGTGATTTAGACAGAAAGGATGGGGGGGTAATGGGGGTAGCAGGAAGTTGTGGAGAGAGAGGCGGGACAAGGGGGTAACTATAATCGGGGGCAGGTACTGGGTTGGGCACTGGGGTGCTGGGTTAAGGACGGAGATGGGGACCTCAAGGGATTTTTTAAAGCAAGGGATTTGGTTGGTGGTTTCGGGGGTTCTCGTTCGATCGGAATGGCAGGGTCAGGGAAAATGAAGGTCGTGAAGATTCAGTAATGGGCCTCGCCTCGCTAGATCCACATAGTTTCTGAAGAGATAGATAGTGAAAAATGGATGACCTAGGGACTAGGGGACAGTTCTTTTCACGAAAGTCTATACTTTCCTGAAGACAGGACCTCAGTCAAATGCTCAGAGCGTGTTCTTGTCGAACTGACGGTCGGTCGCGAATTTGAAATCGTTCTGATTATGGGACTTTTTCGGCTCGAAAACCCTCTCTCTCTCTCTCTCTCTCTCTCTCTGTCAACCCAGCAGTGAATGGGTGTCTAATTCAAACCAGAGCCGATTAGGTGGCAGACGGAGAGGAATGGGCTCCGCACTCCACTATGCTGTGCCCCGGACATGATGAACAGTTTAACAGTTCACTGCTCCAACGACCATCTTGTCATGGAGCTGTCACCTTCATCTTTTAATCTGTAGCCTTCCCGTGTTTGTGGCCACACGCCACAATCGGGATTTGGCACTTAAAACAGTATATCATCCATTTGAACCTCCCATAATCTGAGCCAGGATTTCATGTTAAAGTGATTATTGTTCAAAAGAACAACTCTCCACCAGTTATGTCCCTTGTTCTGGAAGATTTTTACTGATAAAATCACAATCTTCAAATCAATACATGATCTTCCCCTTAGTTTGACGGCACATTTCAAAGGCCTTTGTACTCACCCGTGACCCTATCTTTGCGCCAGCTTGAAGCGCTCAGAGAGAGTCCCATTCCTTTGTGACTTCAATCCGGACTGCTTGGAACCACCTGGCTTGTACCTGATGGCCATATGGGAGTTGGAAGAAAAAGGAGAAGAATCAACCTTCAGACGACAAAGTGAAAACAAAACATATGGAACTGTTCCAAAACAATTTTAACGCCCAGTCTTAATCTTAAAATATTCGACTCCTCTTAAACAAGGCCATGGCGCATTTCACGCATAATTTTGTTCCAACTGTGCAGCTGTTTGGGGTTGCTTGGGCAGAGACCAGAGTGGAAGGCGAAGCAGGAGTAGCAGTAGGGAGGGGGGGGGCAGGAGGAAGGCGGTAGGGAGGGGTCTTTTGCGGTACCCAAGCGAGAGGGAGGGCGATACATGAATTTCTTTGATATGAGAAACCTCGCACGGAAAATCGAGAGTAGCAAGGCGCGGGGGGAGGAGATGGATTTCTCGTAACAAACACTGCCTATCAACAATCTAATGGTCTAGCAGGAGAGGGGGCGCAGATTTACGACATCATTCTGACCGCGTAGGAGAGGGGGAGGGGACTCCCTAGGGAGGGCAGATTCTTGAGATGAGCGTAGCTGCAGTTTTACCTTTCGTTGTTCGGATTCGAAGCGGTAGACGGGTTTTCCCAGGGAGACGCCTGTCTAGATTAATTTAGTGGTGCGAGGGGGTTCTGGCCCGGGTAGCGTGGGAGAGTGATAGAAGAGTGAGTCGAGGAGGGACGGGCATGAAGGATTCCTCATTGGTTCTTCGTCTTAGCATGTCGGATTGAGAGTGTGGATATGCAGTAGGAGGGGAAGAGGAAGGAAAGGGGGGTGTCGAAGACAGGGGGAGGAAGGAGGGAGGGGAATAGGCGGAGGAGGGGAAGGGTGAGAGGGGGTTTGGGGGGAGGGGAGAGATGAGGGAGGGCGATGGAGTGAAAAAGAGGGAGGATGAAACTCAAAACAACGCGGAAGAGAGAATGCAAGGGAGGGGAGGAGGAGGGATGGGGGCATAGGGACGGGAAAATTCAGGATGAAAGAGAAAAAAAGAGGAGGGGAACAAGCGAGAGGGAGGGATATTAGGGGATTTGGGGCACAGGAAGAATGTTTAGGTTCGGTGTGATCTATAGAATTCCTATACTGGTCAGAAAAGGGAGGGGTAGTGGGGGGGAGGGAGGTAAATCGAGAGGAGGGTTGACGGAAGGCGCTTGAGAGGGAAATCAAAGACACGGTGGAGAGCCCACGCCACTGAGCGCGATTGCCTTGGCTTCTTTCAAGTCTAAAGCTATGTCGATTGGATGAAAGAGATGGGAGAGGAGAGGGGAGAGGGAAAGGGGGAGAGAGGACAGGGTGAGTGACGATTTTGTGGGTAAACTTGATTATGTAGAGGCTAACTGATTGGTCCAGTGAGGAGAAATAGGAATCCATGAAAAATGCAAGGGGAGGAAGCCAAGGAGATGGTGACGAAGAAAGGCGCCGTCCCGGTGGCGGGAAGTCTGGCAGGCCCAAGAGAGAAGGGGAAGCCACAGAAGTCCAAGACCCCTCATCCTACCTTCACCTGTTACTTTCTGTTACTTTGATGTCCTGGAGAATATGATTCTGTCCTTATTTTTGTGATTCGGCTGTACATTCTGGTAATTTCCCAGGTGGATGGAGACAGGGGAAGGGAGATAGGATTGTAATCAAAAAATAATGATAATGGCGAGTTTTCTAGACTGCTGCATGTGTCTAAGGACGGTCGGGGTGGGACGGAGGAGAGGGGAAGTGAGTCAGAGGGGCGAGGGAGGGAAGGGGGGAAGGGGATAAGGGGGGCAGGAAAAGGAGGAGGGGGAGAAAGAGGGGGGAGAAGTGAAGGAAGTGGGGAAGGGGGGGGGAAGTTATAGGAGGAGGGGGTTCTTAAACGGGAAGAAAATGTAGGAGAGAAGCTCTAGACTTACGTATCAAGCAAAGGAAAGGGTAGAAAAGAGGGGGGAGAAAAGAGGGGGGGAGTGGGGAAGGGAGGGGGGGGGGGCGAGGGGTGGGGGCGTGCCGGGTGAGGAGAGGAAGCACTAGCTAAACTCATGAATCTGGCGAACTATGAAGAAATCTATGAACGTTGAAAGGTTTTTCGAGATGGGGGAAAAGGAGGGGGAGAAAGCAATGAGAGAGGAAATAGAAGGTTAGGGGGTGGGGAAAGAGGAAAAAGGAAAGGGGAGGGGAAAGGGGGTGGGGGGGAAGAAAGTATTAAGGTTCTAATTCATTCTATAGGGAGTCATGTACTTGGGTAGATGGGAAGGGGGACGGAGGTGTAAGGGGGGGAATCCAAAGGGAGGGAGGGAAGGGGGGGCGAAAGAAGGGACAAGAAAAGACGAAAGAAGAGTAGTTACAGGAGAGGAAAAAAGAAAAGCAGGGGACAAGAAGAGCGTCATATTGAACCTGAAACGAGGTCACCACAGGGAAGACGAGAAGAGAGAGCGATGAATAAGCAGACAGAGATCCAACACGGAAGTCTTTATGTTGTTCCTTGTTTGGTTAGAGAGAGAGGAAGAGGGATATGAAAAGGGAGATTTGAAGTGGTAAGTATGTATAAGTGTTTATAACAATGAAGATGAAAATAATGATTACTTACATTACGGTTTTCCCCATTTTCAAACACTTGCAATGTCTGCTGGGGAGAGTAGAATGATAAGCTCTACCAGGACGCGCGCGCGCACGCATGCTTGCACAACACACACAACACACACAAACAACACACCACACACACACACCACACACCACACACACACAAACACACGCACATACACACATGCACGCGCGCGCGGGCTCTCTCGCTCCTCTCTCTTCTTTCTCTCTCTCTCTCTATTCCTCTCTCTCTCTCGCACACACGAACACACACGTGGCATATCCAAACAACAGGAAACATATCAGAGGGAGAGAGAGCGGGATGAGAGGAGCAGAGAGAGGAATTTTCAACAAGGAAAAAAGGAATTGAACCATGCAAAAACGAAAACCTTGATCTTAGCAGCCATTCACACCGTGAATATTACAGCGACATGAAATCTTCTCACAAAAAAAAGAAAATGAAATCATGAGGAAACAAAAAAATATTGATTCGTGAGCGGAGACGGAGATGAAGGGTTTAGCTTAGGGGCGAAGAGGATAAATAGGCAAAAAGGTGAAGAAGTAAGAGTAGAGCAGAGAGAGAAGAGAGAGACCCTGGAGGAGAAAGATGAGGAGGAGAGGGGTGAGTGAGAGAGGACGACCCCCCGAGGACCCGGAGACCGCCCGGAAAAAGGAAAAGGGGAGGGAGATGAGGGGAGAGAGAAGAGGGAGAAAAAAAGAATGGAGAAAAGAGGAGATACCAAAGAGAAGAGAGAAAAAAAGAGGAGAGGGGTGAGAGAGAGAAAGGGAGAGACAGGAGAAGGAAAATAGAAGACGACACAGACAGACAAACAGACATGCCTACAGACAGGGGGAAGAAAAATGGAAGGAAAGGAATAGTGGGAAGAGGGGAGAAGAGAGGAAGAGAAAAAAAGGGCAAAGTAACGAAAGACAAAGAGGGGAAGAGGAGGGGGGGAAGAAAAAAGAAAAAGGAAGAAAGGAGAAGCACAAAGGAGAAAGTGTTGAAGTATAAGGAAATAGAAGGGGGGGGGAACCGCCCAGAAGGAAAATAAAAGGGAAGCTAGGAGAAAAGGTGGGGGGGGAAAAAGAGGGGGAAAAGAGAAAGGAGGGGAGGAAGAAAAAAGGAAAGTCTAGGAGTTAGTTTTAAAGGAGAAAAGGAAATGAAAGAGGAGAAAGAAAGGGGGGAGGAGTAGGAGAAAAGGAGCGAGAAGAGGGGAAAAAAAAAGAAGAGAAGGGAAAAAGAAGAAAGGGGGAAAAAGAAGAAAATGAAAAGGGGGGAAAAGGAAAAAGGGAAAGAAAGAAAGGAAGGAGGGGAGGAAGAGGAAAGGGGGGGGAAAAGAAGGGAAAAGGATGAGGAAGGAGAAAAAAAGGAAACGAGGAAAAGGGGGAAAGAGAGAGAAAGGGAGGGAGAAAAGAAAAGGGAAGGAAAGGAGAAGAGAAGGAGAAGAGGGAAAGGGGGGAGAAAGGGGGACCACCAAAGAAAAGAAAGGAGGGAGAGAGGGGGAGAAAGGGGAGAAGAACAAGAGGAAAGGGAAAGAAAAAAAAAAAAAGGAAGAAAGAAAGAGAAGGGGGAAGGGAACAAAAAGAGGAAAAAAGAAAAAAAAAAAAAGAAGAAAAGGATGACGAAAGAAAGAGGGGAAAAGAAAAGAAGGGGAGAAAGGGAGGAAAGAAGAGGGGGGAAGGGGAAAAGAGAAAGAAGAAGAAAAAAAGAGGAAGAGAGGGGGAGGGGAAAAAGGAGAGAAAAAACGGAGAAGGGAGGAGGGGAGAGAAGAGGGGAGGAGAGGGAAAGGGAAAAAAAGAAGAGGGAGAGAGAGGGAAAGAAGAAAGAGAGAGAAGAGCGAGAAAGGCACGGGGGGGGGGGAAAACCAACAGAAAAGGAGAGAGCCAAATAAAAAAAACAAAAAAAAGAAAAAAAAAAAAAAAAAAAAAAAAAAAACAAAAAAAAAAAAAAAAAGGGAAAAGAGGAAAAAAAAAAGAGGGAGGGAAGAAGGGAGAAGAAGAGGCGAAAGGTCGGGAACAAAAGGGAAGAGGAAAGAAGAGAAAAAAGAAGGAGAAGAAATGAAGCAAACAGAAACAGACGAGGGAGAGAGGAAGGGGCCAGAGAAAGAGCGGGAGGGAAGGAGAAGAAGAGGGAGGGGGGCGGGGGCAAGAAAAGGAGGAAAACGAAAGAAAGGAGGGGGGGGGGGGGAAAAGGAAAGGGGGAGGGGGGCAGCACGAAAAGAGGAGAAACAAGGGGAGAGAAAGAACAGAAGGGACAAAGAAAGTGAGAAACGGGGGAAAGGGAAAAAAAGACAGGTGAGAGAAGGAAGAAAGGAGGAAAAAAAGAAAAAAGAGAAAAGAAAGAAACAGGAAAAGTGTGTGTTCGTGTGTGTGTGTGGTGTGTGTGTGTTGTGTGTGGGTGTATGTTGTGTGTGTGTTTGTGTGTGTGGTGTGTGTCGTGCGTGCACGCGCGAGTTGTTTTGGTGTGAGCACAGTGGGGTGGCACCCGTGTGTGTGTTCTGTGTGCGACGCGCGCGCGCGCGACCGCCTGTTTGTTTGTTGCTCCTGTAATCCTCCCTTGTAGTATACTGGTCCGTGCGGGTGTTTGTTGGTTTGCCCTACTTCAGGTGGTGAAATTCAGAATCGAATTGCTGCTGCCATCAACAGACAGGGATATGTGAGTAAACTCACAACATTGATGAATGGTGTATTATTATTATCATTATTGTTATCATTGCTATCATTGTTATTATCATTATCATTATTGTTACTATTATCATTATTTGTTGTTGTTCTTGTTGCTATCATTATCATTATTCTTGTTGTTTGTAAATATTATAATCATTATCGCTATTAAATTTTCCTTCTTTATACCATTGTTATTCTTGTTGCTGTCATCTGTTTTGTTATATATGGATATCTCTCTTTTCTCTTCTTTACACTACTACTACTACTACTACTACTACTACTACTACTACTACTACTACTACTACTACCAAACTAATAGTAATAATAATAATAATGATTACGATAACAATAATGATGATAATGATAATATGACTATGATGATGATAATACTAACAACAACAACAATAATAATAATAATAATGATAATAATAATGATGATGATGATGATGATATTGAATTATTATTATTTACTATTATTGCTATTACATCATTATTACCACCATCATCTTCTTCTTTTCTTCTTATCCCTCTTCGTTGTCAATGTTTTTGCAAGCCATGTTCACTCTGGTAATTATTTGCACTTCGAAACGGGAGACGGTGGGCCCAACTAATAAACGAGTTTCAATATCAGAGTCTTATTCTCTTTATGTCTCTGCGTCTTTCTCCTCTATTGCCCATTTCCACTTCGATGGGTTCAATTTTGCTGGAACCCTTTTTTAAAAAAAATGGTAATTTTTCTCTCTTCAGGCAACATAATCATAACTTGGCTCGGGGAACAGCTTTGCAGTGAAATGGGTTCCCAACCATTAATTTACATGTGTTGAACAATCGTCACGCTGGCTCAGACATCGTGTCATACTTTTATGCATGAACAAGCTTTGATCCCATTTGAAATGAATTAGATATAAACCTTTGTGTGTGTCCATGTCATACGTTTGAGCTTGAGAGCGGCATTTCATGAATTGGCGAAGGATGTCTGATGGATTAGAGGGCTAAAACAGTTTGATAGTTTCCATAATGAAAATTTGAAATGCGTAAAAATCTTAACGAAGTGCAAACGAAAAACAAAACTGATAACATTTAGATATATCTATCATTACTAAACGTAAAGGAGAGAGAGAGAGAGAGAGAGGAGAGAGAGAGAGAGAGAGAGAGAGAGAGAGAGAGAGAGACAGACAGAACAGACAGACAGACAGACAGACAGGCAGGCAGGCAGGCAGGCAGGCAGGCAGGCAGGCATAAAGACAGACAGACAGACAGACAGACAGACCAAACAGAGACAGAGAGAGAAAGAGTTTTGACACTGTTTTTTCATACGTTTATTGACATTAATACATAAGGTGTTTTGACAAGCGTGGTACCAGTATAACAGCATTTGGTCTTCATCACACAAGAATCATTACATAGCGGTCCCCATCGAGTCAACAGAGAGAAAAGCAATGCAAATGTGTAGGAATGGAGACTGAAAGTCCCCAGACAGTCCCACATCTGTGACTACCATCGTACCAATGAAAAGCAAACATTGTACAACACAGGCACAGACAGACAGGCACCACACACACACACACACACACACACACACACGCGCGCGCGCGCGCGCGCGCGCGCGCGCGCGCACGCACGCACGCACGCACGCACGCACGCACGCCGCACGCACGCACGCACGCACACTCGCACGTGCGCGCCCCGCGCATGTGCATTGAGCTACACTACACTACACTACACACAACACACACACACACACACACACACACACACACACA
>JADBJO010005224.1:157500-160000 GCA_016801955.1 Conus betulinus
TGCACTTGCTTATCTGTTATTCTTAGAAATAAAAATCATCATCCTCAGCAGCAATAGCAGCATTATATCTGTCTGTCTGTCTGTGTCTGTCTCTCTCTCATCTCATCTCATCTCTCTCTCTCTCTCTCTCTCTCTCTCTCTCTCTCTCTCTCTCTCTCTCTCTCTCTAACAGTTTGTCTGTCTGTCCGTCTGTCTCTCTGTCTCTGTCTCTCTGTCCCTCTGTCTGTCTGTCCCTGTCTCTGTTTCTATCTCTCTACTCTCTGTCTTTGTCTCTCTGTCTCTGTCTCTCTCTCTGTTTGTCTGTCTCCCTGCATCAGTCTCTCTCTCCCTCTCACACACACATACCCACACACACGCGCGCGCGCGCGCGCGCACACACACACACACGCACGCACGCACGCACACACACACACACACACACACACACACACACACACACACACACACACACACACACACACACATACACCTACACACCAACACACACACATGGAACAACATTCAGTAAGCGCATCGAGTTCGCATTCAAACGATGCGACAAAATTCTGTCGCGCCCCAGGAGAACAAGAGCCAATTCACTCCCTGTCTTCACTCATTGACGTTCTGGCGGTCTCCACGAAGTGCGAAACACACCACCCTCCCCTCCTTCTGCCATACTGTATTTGTTGTGTGCAGACGTTAAAACTGATTATTACTAAGTCATTTGGCGTGTTTCTTCTTCGTATGTTCATAAAAAAATATAGCAGCACACACAGCAGCAGCACCAGCTGCAGCAGCAGCAACAACAACAACAACAATAACAATAGAAAACGAGTCGTGGACTATGCATAGAATTTCTATGAGTTAAAAGTACACAGATTAAAGGACAGACAGACAGATCAAGGGACGGAAGGATAGATGGATAGAGAAACAGGACGCAGTGATAGACAATGACAGTGATAATTTATTTATTCATAGAAAGGCAGCTCTCCTTCATGAGGGTGTGTGCATAAAAACAGGTAATCCACAATACAATGATCATAACCAGACAAACAAAAAGAATATCACGAGAATGTCGACTCTGTCATCTGTAAGGCCTTATATAAGTATGCTGATAAAATTTTTGAAGACACTATTGCAATGTGAAAATATCAAAAAGCTCATTTGAAAGCATTACGGCTTCTGTTATCAATTCTTTTCTGAGATTAACCAAAACAGGGCAGCATGAAACAAAGTGCAATTTATCTTCTTCAACTTCCTTACAAGTAGACATAGCAACACAAAGTATGTATGATTTCTGGACAAAAATAATGCACTGCTAGACCTGACATCTAAAGCGAAACTTCGGCATTATAGATTTTAAATGTCCATCCATATTTACTAACAAATAAGTTTGTAAACAATGTGAACTATGACCAAAATGTGCAATGCATACTAAATCTGTCGCCATTCTGAGTATGATTGTTGCGTTCCTGCCACTTACAATCTATAAGTCTTTATTTGAAAACTCTCAGAAAGCTTCGTACTTCTTCCACGCCTTTATTCAACCCAAACAAAGCTGAAGCTAAATTTAAAAGGCGAATACGAACATTTCACACCCACTTGTACGATCCTCTCTCGTCTAATTGTATAGAATACATTCGCTTTTCATTTGGTATCCACATACCTATACTCAGCAATTTCGCTATAGCGGACAAATGCACTTTTTCACAATGTACAGCTACTTTATCTAGTCCCCATACTTCAGAACTATACAAAGCTATCGGCTGTATCTGAGCATCAAACAACTTGCAGAATAGTTATACTGAAAATGTGTTAATTGCATTTCATTTTCTGAAAAACTTAATTAACCGCGCGTTTGACTTTACGGATACGATCATTACATGCAGCATTAAAACTCAGTGCAGTTGAGAGATACATTTCAAAATATTTATAGCATTGATAACAGGCATATTCTTTTCATTCAGAGCCATTTTTCTCTAGCATGTAAAACACCACCTTTTCTAAACACTGTTATATTACCTTTGTCCCTATCAACCTTAAGGCCAAGAGATAATATCCCAATGTAAACTCCTAAGCTGATTTTGAAGACCCAGTCATAGTTTCAGACAGAAGGACGACATCATCAGCTAATGACAATATAAACAGTTCCAAAGTATCTAATAAAAAGTACACAACATGTTATTTTTTTTCCTTTTCATTAACATTTATCGCTAAATCATTAATGAACAAAGAAAAAGCAGGACTAAGAACATGACCTTGCTTTACACCAAGTCAACAATGAATAACTTCAGTCAGTTTTCATCCACATCTTACAGCTGTCTTAACACACTTGTACATGTTTTAACACGACAAACAGTTTTCCCGAAATGCCATTTAAAAAAAAATAATGCAGGCCACAGTAAATTTCTTTTGAGAGAATCAAATGCCTTCTCAAAATCAATGAAAGCAACATAAAATGTTTCGATTACAATGGACGCTAACTGTTTTTGAACACTGGACATGAGCGTAAATAAATGAT
>JADBJO010005224.1:162500-165000 GCA_016801955.1 Conus betulinus
AGTGATTCATACGGTCATACCAGTGATTCATACAGTCATACCAGTGAGTCAGGGCACAGTCATACCAGTGAGTCAGGGGGCGCAGTCATAACAGTGAATCAGGGCACAGTCATAACAGTGAGTCAAGGCGCAATCGTAACGGTGTATCAGGAAAGAGCCATCCTAATGATTCATGCAGACCTAACGCTGAGCCAGGGCAAATTCATAACAGCTAGTGTGTCTTACATGGCGAGTCATGGCGACAATGAGTCTGACAACAGAGTCATGAGAGCGCGAGAGAAACACAACGGAAAATCATGATCGTGACTCACAACAGAGAGAGAGTCTGGACAGCCAAGTACGAAACGAAGAAGATAAAGATGAGATCCACGACTAACTTCTGCGAGCATCTCTTACAAGAAGCAAATGGAAGGTGGAGCACATTTCCAGAGCACTGTCCCAGTAGGAAGCGAACTGCTGTAACACCGATCAATATGTTGGAACAACACAGCACGACACGACACGACGCAACACAACACGACACGACACGACACGACACGACACGACACGGGACGACACGACACAATACGACACGACACAGTGCAGCGAAGCGCAACGCAATGCAACCCGACTCAACGCGAGGCATCACAGCGTATTGCATCGCACTGCGTTACATGTCGTTGCATGGGAAGACAAGACAAGACAAGGCAGGCAAGGCAAGGCAAGGCAAGGCAAGACAAGACAAGGCAAGGCAAGGCAAGGCAAGGCAAGGCAAGGCAAGGCAAGGCAAGACGAGAGGAGACGAGACAAGACAAGACAAGACAAGACACAGACAAGACAAGACAAGACAAGACAACAGTGCAACGCAACCCAACGCAACCAAAGGCATCAGCGTACTGCATCGCACTGCGTTGCATGCCATTGCAGAGGAACACAAGACAAGACAAGACAAGACAAGACAAGACAAGTCAAGACAAGACAACAGTGCAACGCAACCCAACGCAACCAAGGCATCAGCGTATTGCATCGCACTGCGTTGCATGCCATTGCAGAGGAAACACACAAGACAAGACAAGACAAGACAAGACAAGACAAGACAACGCAGCACAGTGCAACGCAATGCAACACATCGCAAACACGACGCACCGCAAAATTTCGCATCGCAACATAGCATAACGTAGCACAACACACAAAATATCACAGCAGAGAACAGCATAGAGTAACACAACAACACAAGCCATCACAGCACAGAACAGCGCAGAATAACACAATACCACAAACATCACAGTAAGGACAGCACAGTGTAACACAACAACACAAAACATCACAGCACAGTGTAACGCAACAACACAAAACATCACAGCACAGTGTAACACACAACAACACAGAACATCACAGCACAGGACAGCACAGTGTAACACAACAACACAGAACATCACAGTCCAGTGTAAACAACAACACAAAGCATCACAGCACAGTGTAACACAACAACACGGAACATCACAGCACAGGACAGCACAGTGTAACACACAACACAAAACAAAACAGCACAGTGTGACACAACAACACAAAAACAACACAGCACAGCGTGACACAACACAAAACATCACAGCACAGCGTGACACAACAACACAAAACATCACAGCACAGTGTAACACAACAACACAAAACATCACAGCACAGTGTGACACAACAACACAGAACATCACAGTGCAGGACAGCACAGCGTAACACAACAATACAAAAACATTGCACCACAGTACAGACCAGAACAGTAAACTACAACACAGCATTATACAAAACACATTAATGATACAGTACAACACGCTACAACTGAATACATTACAGGGCAAAAGACAACCTTTCCAGCCCGGTCGATCAGACAAATCATCTATGAGCTACCAGAAGTTAAAAAACATTTGCATCAGTTAATGCTTGAAGCTTGACCAGGGAAAGGGAAGAAGGAAAAAGAAAAAGGTCAAACAGATACAAGCAAAACGGTTTTACCAAAATGGTGTAAGGACTTATGTGATAGCAGGACTAGAGTATCTGGGGCGACGGGGGTCTGTTCGAAAAGAGATACGTGCCCATAGCATAGCAGGAAGTATGTGGGCGGTGGGGTGGAGAGAGAGAGAGAGAGAGAGAGAGAGAGAGAGAGAGAGAGAGAGAGAGAGAAAGAGAGAGAGACAGCCAGCCAGCCAGACAGGCAGAATGACAGACAGACAGACAGACAGAGTGAGGGAGAGAGGGAGGGAGACGGAGACAGATACAGAGAATTCATTTTTTTCCTGTCCTCTGCTGCCCAGTCAACAAGAAGTTATAGGTATTGTAGGTAAGTTATTTCAGTTGGTAAGCAAGTACATATCTAATTACCACCTTGTCTGTCTGTCCATCTGTCTGTCTGTCTGTCTGCATTCTTCTTCTCTTTCTCTCTCCGTCTTTCTCTTTTTTTCTCTCTTTGTGAATGGCCTTCTGTTTTCCCTCTTATTTTTTCTGGCTTTCTCCGTCTGTCTGTCTATCT
>JADBJO010005225.1:0-25000 GCA_016801955.1 Conus betulinus
GACGGGGGCATGGACGTGCAGAGCACCACTCAGTGGATTGACGCCTCCGCGGAGGTCATCGCCAACATCCTCAACATCCCTCAGAGCAGGTCCGTGAAGATTGAAAAGGTGGATGGATACATGGATGGGCGGAGGTATGAGTGACTGAGGTTATGGCCCTTGTCCTTAACATCCCCTAGAGCAAGTCCGTGCAATGGGTGGGTGTGCGGATGGGAGGTTCTGTGAGTGGTTGTGGTGATCACCAACATCCTCAACATGCCCGTGAACAAGTCCGCACAGCCTGAATAGTTGGTGGGTGGGTGGGTGGTGCAATATTGGATGAGTAGCTGAGGTCACCGCCATTGTCCTCAATATCCTCAGAGCAGGTCCATGCTGATTGAATGAATTGACGAATGCGTGGGATGATGTATGTGTGGCTGAGGTCATGGCAATTGTCCTCAGTATCCCTCGTAGCAGGTTCATGCTGACTGAATGAATGAGTGAATGCGTGGGATGATGTATGGGTGGCCGAGGTCATCGTCATTGTCCTCAATATCCCTCAGACGAGGTCCGTGCAGAGTAAGGGGGTGGAAGGGCAGATGGGAGGTTCCATTAGTGGCTGAGGTGATCGTCAGCATCCTGCACAAGCTTGTAGAGACTGAGGCGCTAGTGGATGGGGGATAATAGTGAAGGAGTGACTGATCTCGTTGCCATAATCCTCAGAACTCCCCGTAGAGACTGAGGTGCTGGTGTGTGTGTGTGTGTGTGTGTGTGTGTGTGTGTGTGTGTGTGTGTGTGTGTGTGTGTGTGTGTGTGTGTGTTGGGGGAGGGTAATGTTGGGTGAGTGACTGAGATAATAGAAACTGAGGTGCTGTGGGTGGCAGTAATGTTGGGGGAGTGACTGAGATCATTGCCATAACCCTCTGAGCTCCCTGTAGAGACTGAGGTGCTGGGGGGGGGGGGTAATGTTGGGGGGGGGGGACGGAGATCATTGCCATAATCCTCAGAACTCCCAGGTGCAGGTACGTGCACAGTGAGTAGGGCGGGAGTGGGGGGAGGAGGTTGAATGAATGGGTGGAGGTGGTGGTTTCAGGTCGGTGGAGAGGCAGGAGTGTGGAGAAGACTATGATTGTTGCCAATACCTGCCAGGACTGTGAACAATATGGTTGTTACCGATATCTGTCAGGACTGTGAAGAATAGGATTGTTACTGATACCTGCCAGGACTGTGAAGATAGGATTGTTGCCATTATTGCCAGGACTGTGAAGAAGGACTGTGAAGATGCCAAGATTGTTGCCAATATCTGCCAGGACTGTGAAGAATAGGACTGTTGCCAATATCTGCTAGGACTGATTGTTGCCAATATCTGCCAGGACTGTGAAGAATAGGATTGTTGCCAATATCTGCCAGGACTGATTGTTGCCAATATCTGCCAGGACTGTGAAGAATAGGATTGCTGCCAATATCTGCCAGGACTGATTGTTGCCAATATCTGCCAGGACTGTGAAGAATACGATTGTTGCCGATACCTGCCAGGACTGATCAGCCCTCTGTGTGATAGACAGAGTGATGGAATCGTCGGTGGATTCGATTCGGTTCTATTTCAAGCGATTCAATTCACTTCACGTGGCCATGGATATGGGTGCTCGCGCGCGCGCGCGGGCGCATACCTGTACGTGTGGGTCTGCCTGTCTGTCTGTGTCTGTCTCTGTGTGTGTCTGTTTATATCTGTGTGTCTGTGTGTGTTTCAGTGTCACGATGGAGGTGAAACGTCTGGGCGGTGCCTTTGGCTGCAAGATCACTCGTAATTTCAAAGTAGGGGGTGCCTGTGCCTTGGCCGCCTATGTCATGCAGAGGTACAGGAGGCACATGCACATTGTTCTTGTTTGTCTTTTCTTTCTCTTCCATCTTGCAAATATTCATTTGTGATCGTAAGTATACGTGTGTGCGTGTGTGTGTGTGTGTGTGTGTGTGTGTGTGTGTGTGTGTGTGTGTGTGTGTGTGTGTGAGCATTCTGTGTGTGTGTATGTGTGCACGCGCGGGCGCGCGTGCGCGCGCGCGCGCGTGTATGTGTGTGTGTGAATGTATTGTGTGTGTGTGTGTGTGTGTGTGTGTGTGTGTGTGTGTGTGTGTGTGTGTGTGTGTGTGTTTGAGGTTTGTTGTCCCTGCACATACCTCTGTCTATCTGTGTCAGCATCTGTTAGCTCGTATGCCAAGCAAGAATTTCAAAGGGAGTTGAAGCAAGATGGGGGTGAATGGTGAAGGGGGGGGGGGGGGGGTAGGGCAGGGAGGAGTGTGTACGTTTAAACACCACATAACGTAGACTTGTTCAAACAGACGAAAAGAGCATACAGAATCAGTATACAATGTACCGAAAGACCAGAACTGTTTTTTTTTGGGGGTGGGGTGGGGAGGGGGCTGGGGCTGCTGGGGAATGGTGGGTAGATGAAGGGAAGATGGTGTGTAGGTTTACTGGATAGGAGTGGGATTGTCTATGCACAGTATATATGGAATAATGGATCGGGAAAAAAGACAGTGTGTGTGGTCAGTGAGCATGTTCCAAGACATGCTTTGCATGAGTCCGTTGGCTGATCTCACTTCGGCCTTTCATTGACTGAACGATCACCGTTTAGTCAGGATTCTTTTCACATGTGTGTCACGAGTATAGTTTAAGCTTTAACGTAACGCATTTGACATCTGATTAATTTGATTTATCCTTTTATGAGGTTTTCCCATTCTATAGGCATGTATTTGTCTGTTTGTTGTTTTGCAACAATGTAAATCATGTGTTCATAAAAGATCCATTTTGTTGAAACAAATTAGTCTGTTTTGTTGACTGTTTTCATACCGCTTCCCTGGCTTGACTCTCTGTCAGTGATCAATACACACCGTCACTATTTAGCTGCACTTGACTCTCCGTCAATGATCAATACACACCGCCACTATTTAGCTGCACTGACTCTCCGTCAATGATCAACACACACTGTTACTTGACTCTTCGTCAATGATCAATACACACCGTCACTTGACTCTCTGTCAATGATCAATACACACCGTCATTTGCCTCTCTGTCAAAATACACACCATCACTTGACTTTCCGTCAATAATCAATGCACATCGTCACTTGACTCTCTATCAATGATCAGTACATACCGTCACTTGACTCTCCGTCAATGATCAATACACACCGTCACTTGACTCTCCGTCAATGATCAATACACACCGTCACTTGACTCTCCGTCAATGATCAATACACACCGTCACTTGACTCTCCGTCAATGATCAATACACACCGTCACTTGACTCTCCGTCAATGTCAATGATCATACACACCGTCACTTGACTCTCCGTCAGTGATCAATACACACCGTCACTTGACTCTCCGTCAGTGATCAATACACACCGTCACTTGACTCTCCGTCAGTGATCAATACACACCGTCACTTGACTCTCCGTCAATGATCAATACACACCGTCACTTGACTCTCCGTCAATGATCAATACACACCGTCACTTGACTCTCCGTCAATGATCAATACATACCGTCACTTGACTCTCCGTCAATGATCAACACACACCGTCACTTGACTCTCCGTCAATGATCAATACACACCGTCACTTGACTCTTCGTCAATGATCAATACACACCGTCACTTGACTCTCCGTCAGTGATCAATACACACCGTCACTTGACTCTCCGTCAATGATGAACACGCACCGTCACTATTTAGCTGCACTTGTTAATTATAATTACACCGACACTATTTAGCTGCACTTGACTCTCCGTCAAAGATTAATGCACACGTCACTAATCAGCTGCACTTGACTCTCCGTCAATGATCAACACACACCGTCACTTGACTCCCTGTCAATGATCAAACACACACCGTCACTATTGAGCTGCACTTGACTCTCTATCAATGATCAACACACACCGTCACTATTTAGCTGCACTTGACTCTCCGTCAATGATTAATACACACAATCACTATTTAGTTGCACTTGACTCTCCATCAATGATCACTATTTAGCTGCACTTCTTAATGATCAATACACACCGTCACTATGTAGCTGCACTTCTTAATGATCAATACACACCGTCACTATGTAGCTGCACTTCTTAATGATCAATACACACCGTCACTATTTAGTTGCACTTCTTAATGATAAATACACACCGTCACCATTTAGCTACACTTGTTAATGATCAATACACACCGTCACTATTTAGCTGCACTTGACTCTCCGTCAATGATCAATACACGCCGTCATTATTTAGCTGCACTAGTTAATGACCAATACACACAATCACTATTTAGCTGCACTTCTTAATGATCAATACACACCGTCACTATTTCTCTGCACTTGTTAATGATCAATACACACCGTCACGATTTCGCTGCACTTGTTAATGATCAATACACACCGTCACTAATAAGCTGCACCTGTTATGATCAATACACACCGTCACTATTTAGCTGCAGTCGTTAATGATCAACACATACCGTCACTATTTAGCTGTGCATGTCAATGATCAATATACACCCTCACTATTTATTTACACTTGTTAATGATCAATACTCACCGTCACTGTGTACCTGCACTTGTTAATGATCAATACACCATCACTATTTAACTGTACTTGTTAATGATCAATACACACTGTCACTATTTAGTTGCACTTGTAAATGATCAATACACACCGTCACTATTTAAGTGCACTTGTTTATGATCAACACACACCGTCACTATTTATTTGCACTTGTTAATGATCAATACACTCTGTCACTATGTAGCTGCACTTCTTAATGATCAATACACACACCGTCACTATGTAGCTGCACTTGTTAATGATCAATACACACCGTCACTATTTAGCTGCACTTGTTGGATGCTTTCAAGTGGCTCCACTGAAGTCCATCATACTGAATGATAAACTCACACCCTCTGTACGCAGCTTTAGAAGCTTCAATCACCACATATGATAAACTCACACTCTATCGGTATTTAAGTGTACTTGTTTCTTGATTTCATGAGGTTTACTGGCTTCAATCATCATCAATGATAATGTCACACAGTCAGTACTTAACTGTATTATTGTTGTTGTTGTTGTTGTTGTTGCTTTACTGAGGTGTCACATATTTTACACACCAGAAAGGACAAACTCACACACACTCTCCACACTTAGCAGCATTTGTTTGCTGCTTCTAGGCGGCGTCAGTTGCTTGACTGGTCATAAATGATAAACTTACCAACAACGTCAGATGCTTGATTGGTCATAAATGATAAACTCACCCAGGCAGCGTCAGTTGCTTGGTTGGTCATAAATGATAAACTCACCAGGCAGCGTCAGTTGCTTGATTGGTCATAAACGATAAACTCACCAGGCAGCGTAGTTGCTTGATTGGTCATAAATGATAAACTCACCAGGCAGCGTCAGTTGCTTAATTGGTCATAAATGATAAACTCACCAGATCTCAGTGTTCAGCTGCCATAGAGATTCAGTTGTTTTACTCACCATGTAGTATAAAACCACACACCGTCAGAACTCCATTCTATTTGTTTGCTGCCTCACCATAAATGATAAAATCACACACCATCAAAATTCAATTTATTTGTTGCTGCCTCACCATAAATGATAAAATCACACACCATCAAAATTCAATTTTATTTGTTTGCTACCGCGCCATCAATAATAAAACAACACACCGTAAGAACTCCATTCTATTTGTTTGCTGCCTCACCATAAATGATAAAACACACACACCATCAAAAGTCCGTTCTCTTTGTTTGCTGCCTCACCATAAATGATGAAATCACACACCATCAAAGCTCAATTTTATTTGTTTGCTGCCTCACCATAAATGATAAAACCACACACCGTCAAAGCTCCATTCTATTTGTTTGCTGCCTCACCCTAAATGATAAAACCACACACCGTCAAAGCTCCATTCTATTTGTTTGCTGCCTCACCATAAATGATAAAACCACTCACCGTCAAAACTCCATTCTATTTGTTTGCTGCCTCACCATAAATGATAAAAACCACACACCGTCAAAACTCTATTCTATTTGTTTCCTGCCTCACCATAAATGATAAAATGACACAGTGTCAGAACTCAATTCTATTTGTTTGCTGCCTCCATGCGGTTTTACTGGCTTTACTCACCGTAAATTCTTAATCCGTTCATTCTCCATTTTTAGCTGTATATAGTGGCGACTTCACTTAATAATACACGCAAACACTTTATAACTAAGCTGCATACGTTTGCTAATTCCATGCGAGTTCACGGCTTTAATTACCTTAAATGATAAGCTTAGGCCTGCATATTCAATATTCTCAGCTGTGTTTGTTGACTGCTTTCAGACGGCTTCACTCGCCATGCCTGATAAAGACACAAATTCTCAGAGCTTAACTGTGTTCGGCAAGATGCATTCATTTATATTTTGTACGACGCTTCTATATTTAGTAGGATTGTTATTGACATCTGATCAAAAGTCGAGCTGCATCATCTTGGGTAGATGCGATTCATATTTATTGTATATTTTCATAAAGTGTCTGTAACATATATTTCATCCGAGAAGATGAAAATGACTGGTTAAGATCACATTTTCGAAGAATATTCACTGTCGTGAAAATGCTGAAGACGTTCGTGATTTTTTCGTTGTCGCTTTCTTATTTGTTTGTTTGTTTGTTTTGTTTGTTTGTTTTTCTTTCTTTCTTTCTTTCTTTCTTTCTCTTCTCTTATTCATTTTACATCGTTGTCATTCACTCTTCCATACCTGATAACTTTTAGGAGATGAAGTGTATGTGTTTGTTTCTGGGAGGGGGTGAAGGGTTAGGGTTAGGGTTCGTTTATTTCATTTCTCGACTGTATCTGAGTCTCACGTTGGCTTGTTTGCTTCTTTATTTGTTTTCTTCTTTGTTTTTGTCTCGCACCTGTTACCTGTCATTTTTCCACACCTGTTTGCTATTTGGGGTTGTTTGCTATTTGTTTGTTTGGTTTGTTTTCTCATCTCATAACTGTTTGTTTGTTTTTTCTTTTTATTACAGACCGGTGCGACTACGTATGAACCTTCATACCAACTTGAAGGCGATCGGTAAACGATTCCCTTACTATGCTGAATACGAGGTGTGAATTTTATTGTCTTCTCGTGCAATGTGTAATCTGTGTGTGTGTGTGTGATATTATACTGTTGTGTTCATTAAGGAGTTAATCGATGTTAATTACTGCAAGTTACAACTAAAATCATAAATTTGGTATGACCTATCACAAAATTTATCGCTAATGCTGTATGATTGAAAAAACAAAACTAATGGTGTAGATGATCCCATGTTATCGTGGTTGTTGTGTGGTTTTGGCAGATATATAATTGTATTGAATTTTTCATGCTAATTATAAGTACTGTGTAATTTGAAAGAACTCTTGGCGTAAATTTCCCCATGTTGTTACCAAAGCTGTATGGTTTGAGACTATCACAGTTGGAGATTAGCCCATGTTATCACAAATGCTGTGTGGTTTTAGAAAATAATTGGTGTCGACTATCCATTATTACTTCTAAACTGTATGATTTGAGAGAAATATTGCCGTAGATGCTCTCATGTTACAATCAAGCTGAATGGTTTGGGAGAATAATCAAGTAGATTATCCTACACATCACCAAAGCATGCATGATTTGGGATCATTGATGTAAGTTATACCATGCTATGACCAAAGCTTTATGATTTGGAAGTGTTGTAGAAGTAGCTTGTCCCATATCATTGCTAGTGAAATCTATTTGATTTCGGCGAATTATTTGCATAGATTATTCCTTTTTAATACCAAACTTGAATGATTTGGGAGGATTATTGATATAGACATTTATCGCAATCTATTACCAAAGCTGTATGATTTGAGAGGATTATTGATAAAGATATTTAATCGCACTCTATTACCAAAGCTGTATGTTTTGGGAGGATTATTGATTCAGATATTTATTACAATCTATTACCAAAGCTGTATGATTTGGGAGGATTATTGATATAGATATTTATCACAATCTATTACCAAAGCTGCATGATGATTTGTGAGGATTATTGATGTAGATATTTCCATGTTAATTTCCAATGCTGTGTGATTTGGAAAAAAATATTGTTATGTAGTGTATCCTATTTTATCATTAAATTATCGGCGTAGATCACCCCGTGCCATTACCACACCTGTCAAATGGGGCGAATTGCTCTAGATCACCCCCACATTATCGCCGATGCTACAGAGATTTAGAAGAATTATTTGCATACAATATCCCAGTTTGTTAACTGCGCTGTTCGATCTGGGAGGATTACTGGCGAAGATTACCCTATGTTATCACCAATTCTGTTTAGCTAGGGGAAACAATGGCGTAATTTACCCAATGTCGTCATCAATTCTGAATGATCTGGAAGGATTACTGCTTAGATTACCCCAAGCCATCACCAAGAGTGTATAATTTGGGCAGACGTATTGGTATAGGTTACTCCTTGTTATCACCAAGATGCGTAATTAGGGCAGACGTATTGGTATAGGTTACTCCATGTTATCAACAATGCCGTTTGACTTGAGAGATTTGCACATGTAGATCACCCAGTGTTATCATTGATGCTAAATAGTGTGGGGAAATTATTGATGTACATTCCAAGTATCATCATTAATGCTGTATAGTGTGGGGAAATTATTGATGTAGATTACCCAGTGTCATTATTGATGCTGAATGGTGTGGGAGGGAAATTTGATACAGATTACCCAGTGTGGGGAAGATTATCCAGTGTCATCATTAATGCTGAGTAGTGTGGGGAATTATTGATGTAGATTACCCAGTGTCATCATTGATGTTGAATAGTTATTAATGCTGAGTAGTGTGAGGAAAATCATTGGTGTGGATTACCTCATGATATCGCCAGCGCTGTATGATTTGGCAGAACTATTGATATAGTTACCCCCGTTTTATTACCAGTGGTGTATGATTTGGCAGAAATGTTCATGCAGTTACCCCCGTTTTATTACCAGTGGCGTATGAGGCAGAAACAACAGTTATGTAATTACCCTTGTTTTATTACCAGTGGTGTATGATTTGGCAGAAATATTGATATAGTTACCCCCGTTTTATCTCCAGTGGTGTATGATTTGGCAGAAATATTGATATAGTTACCCCCGTTTTATCACCAGTGGTGTATGATTTGGCAGAAATATTGATACAGTTACCCCCGTTTTATCTCCAGTGGTGTATGATTTGGCAGAAATATTGATATAGTTACCCCCGTTTTATCTCCAGTGGTGTATGATTTGGCAGAAATATTGATATAGTTACCCCCGTTTTATCTCCAGTGGTGTATGATTTGGCAGAAATATTGATGTAGTTACCCCCGTTTTATCTCCAGTGGTGTTTCGTTTTTGGAAGTCATTGCTGTAGATGAATTATCCCATTTTACTTTCAGCATTCTATGATTTGGCAGAATACTGGCCAAGATCACCCATTTTATGACTGTTACTGTATGACGCATTTTGTGACTGTTACTGTATGACGCATTTTATGACTGTTACTGTATGACGTGCGAGAATAGTCATTGCAGATTGCCCTATGTCATTGTGTGTGATTCGGGAGAATTACTGATGTCAATTTCTTTATGTTTCTGCTGCCATTGTATGGTGCAGGCAGACATTTTGTTCTTGATTGCCCCCATATTATTATTGTTTGACTTGGAAGACGTTTAGTTTTGAATTATTACATGTTATTGCCATCGGTGTTTGCTTGTGGGAGAAATGACGGGTGTACATTATTCCATGTTACGACTGACACAACATGATTTGAGAAGACATATTGGTGCTCTCTACCCCATGTTGTCATCGATGCTGAACGATGTAGGACAATTCACTCCTGATGTTAGGTGTATATGTCAGGGAAATTTTTCTTTCCATCATATACTACTAGATTGCCCAATTTTAACAGGGCGATGCAAATTAAAAGTTATGAACACTGCACAGTTTGAAAGCATTAACCAGGTTTTGTATGACATGTATTGCAGACATTGCACAGTTTGAAAGCATGAACCAGGTTTTTTGTATGACACATGTATTACAGACATCGCACAGTTTCAAAGCATGAACCAGGTTTTGTTTGACACATGTATTGCAGACATTGCATACTTCATGGCCCAGTCAGAGCTGGGTAGTCGTGATTTTAAAAAAAGTATTCCAGTAGTATTACTAGTGGAGTGCCTAGATTCTAACATGTGAAGGAGAGATGGGGGAGAATATGACCAGAGACAGGAGGTCTGACGTTCTCACTGATCTCTGTTGCGTTTTGATCTCGTCTGATATCATCAATGATGAACGGACGTTAAAATGACCACTCAACTGAATGAAATGTAGGAGAATTATTAGTGAGGATCACACCATCTCACTACTGGTACTGTACAACTTTGGAAACATCCTGCCGTTGAATACCCGATGGTAGTGCAGATCTGATGCAGTAAGCACCATCCCACTACTGGTACTGTGCGATTTTAGAAATATCCTGCCGTTGAATACCCCATGGTAGTGCATATCTGATGCTGTAGGCTTAAAAAGCAGAACGGTGCTATTTACTGCAAGTGATCACTATTGCTTTATGATATAGGGGACAGTAAGACGTAAACTGCCCAAGAATGCCACTGTCGTTGTATGACTGGCGAGAGATTGGCGCTGGTCATCACTGAGGCTGTGAGACACTGGTGCTGTAACTTAGGACAATTAGTGGTGTTAATTAACCGATGTTACCGCCACTGTTGCATGTTCAGGAAACAATGTGTGTTGGTTACCCTCCCCTGTCAACACTGACGCCGTGTGATGTGGGAAACATAATGTGTGTTGGTTACCTCCCCTGTCACCACTGATGCCGTGTGATGTGGGAAATATGATAGGTATTGGTTAACCCGCCCCCCCCCCCCACCCCCACCCCCTGACGCCGTGTGATTTGGGCGGCAGATCGGCTGCACGGAGGACGGGAAGTTGAACGCCATCACGGTGGTGATCTATGCGGATTGCGGAGCATCTGCTAACGACAACGCCCTGCGTAGTATCTTCGCTCATTTGGACAACGGTAAGATATTTTTTCTTCTCAAAATGGAGAGATTCCCGTTTCCAGATGCGACTTCTTATCTAAGCTCTTTTGAGATGCTCTTGTGTATAATACTCCCATGGTCTTACGTCCATATCCTCCCCCTCTTCTCCCTCCTTCGCCTACGAAATAAGAAATCTACGATTCACAGACTGTTCAGCCTTCATCTAAGATCATCAGTCCACTGCCTCTGTCTCTGCTACTCTGTTGAACAAATAGGCATGCCGCTGTCTATTAGACAAACATGTCTTCCAGTCTTACGGGTGAAAGAGAAGGCCAGACAAGATGGCACCTAAGGATTCCGACGTCCCTGATGCTTTCCGAGGAGCGGAACGGAACACTATCTAGCTGAATGATGGTACTGGAACCTACCTTGGCGTGCTGAAACAAATGAGCAATGAATGATGGTACTGGAACCTGCCTTGGCGTGCTGAAAGAAATGAGCAATGAATGACGGTACTGGAACCTGCCTTGGCGTGCTGAAACAAATGAGCAATGTTACTAACGGACTTACTTCTTTGATAATTCTTTCTGCAGAGAGATTTTTTCTATTCCAAGATATTTCTTTCTTCTTGAAGTATACAGCCGTTCGGTGTGCGTTCTTGCTCATTGCAACAAGGGTCTCCCCAGGGTTCAACAGGCCATCAGATGAAAAGACATCTTACCAGATCAGCAGAGCCGTCAGGTGAAAAGACATCTTAACAGATCAGCAGAGCCATCAGCTGAAAAGACATCTTACCAGATCAGCAGAGCCATCAGATGGAAAGGCATCTTACCCGATCAGCAGAGCCATTCAGGTGAAAGACAACTCAGCAGAGTTTAGCAGGCATATAAAAAAGACATCTTACTAAAGTTTAGCAGACCTATGAAGAAGAAAGACATCTTACCAACGTTTAGCAGACCCATCAAGAAGAAAGACATCTTACCAAAGTCTAGCAGGCCTATCAAGAAGAAAGACATCGTACTGAAGTTTAGCAGTCCCATCAAGAAGAAAGACATCGTACTGAAGTTTAGCAGTCCCATCAAGAAGAAAGACATCGTACTGAAGTTTAGCAGTCCCATCAAGAAGAAAGACATCGTACTAAAATTTAGCAGTCTCATCAAGAACAAAAACATCTTACTAAAGTATAGCAGGTCCATCAAGAAGAACGGCATCTTACTAACGTTTAGCAGTCTCATCAAGAACAAAGACATCTTACTAAAGTATAGCAGGTCCATCAAGAAGAACGGCATCTTACTAACGTTTAGCAGTCTCATCAAGAACAAAGGCATCTTACTAAAGTATAGCAGGCCCATCAAGAAAGAAAGACATCTTACTAAAGTTTAGCAGGCCTATCAAGAAGAAAGACACCTTACTAAAGCTTAGCAGGCCCATCAAGAAGAAAGACATCTTACTAAAGTTTAGTGGCCTATCAAGAAGAAAGACATCTTACTAAAGTTTAGCAGGCCTATGAAGAAGAAAGACATCTTACCAAAGTCTAGCAGGCGTATCAAGAAGAAAGACATCTTACCAAAGTCTAACAGGCCCATCAAGAAGAAAGACATCATCTACTAAAGTTTAGTGGGCCCATCATGAAGAAAGACATCTTATTAATGTTTAGCATGCCAATCAAGAAGAAGGACATCTTACCAAAGTTTAACAGGTCCATTCAATGAAAAAATATCTTATCAGAGTTCAATAGGCCCATCGAAAAAAAGACATTTATCAAATTTTAGAAGGTCCCTGAGGGGAAAAAGACATGAGACCAAAGATTAGCAGGTTTTTCAGATAAAACGACATCTCACCAGAGTTTTGCAGGTTCTTCAGATAAAAAAAGACATCTCACCAGAGTTTTGCAGGTTCTTCAAATAAAAAGACATCTCACCAGAGTTTTGCAGGTTCTTCAGGTAAGAAGACATCTCACCAGAGTTTTGCAGGCTCTTCAGATAAAAAGATATCTCACCAGAGTTTTGCAGGTTCTTCAAATAAAAAGACATCTCACCAGAGTTTTGCAGGTTCTTCAGGTAAGAAGACATCTCACCAGAGTTTTGCAGGTTCTTCAGATAAAAAGATATCTCACCAGAGTTTTGCAGGTTCTTCAAATAAAAAGACATCTCACCAGAGTTTTGCCAGGTTCTTCAGATAAGAAGACATCTCGCCAGAGTTTTGCAGGTTCTTCAGATAAAAAGATATCTCACCAGAGTTTTGCAGGTTCTTCAAATAAAAAGACATCTCACCAGAGTTTTGCAGATTCTTCAGATAAGAAGACATCTCACCAGAGTGTTGCAGGTTCTTCAGATAAGAAGACATCTCGCCAGAGTTTTGCAGGTTCTTCAAATAAAAAGATATCTCACCAGAGTTTTGCAGGTTCTTCAAATAAAAAGACATCTCACCAGAGTTTTGCAGGTTCTTCAGATAAGAAGACATCTCGCCAGAGTTTTGCAGGCTCTTCAGATAAGAAGACATCTCGCCAGAGTTTTGCAGGCTCTTCAGATAAAAAGACATCTCACCAGAGTTTTGCAGGTTCTTCAAATAAAAAGACATCTCGCCAAAGTTTTGCAGGTTCTTCAGATAAGAAGACATCTCGCCAAAGTTTTGCAGGTTCTTCAGATAAAAAAAGACATCTCACCAGAGTTTTGCAGGTTCTTCAGATGAAAAAACACCTTATATTGTTTAGTAGGACCATCAGACCTGTCAGTGCTTTGCATGACAACACGACGAAAGAATATCAGGTTTTTGTTCCCGTTGATGCACCTCAACGCACGCATACACGTTCACGTAAGATACCAGAGTAGTTTAAAAGAAGAACACACACACACAACACATAAACTGGATAGAAAAAGAGATTGGAGAGGGACAGGGGTATGTCTCAGAGCGGGGATGGGAAAGATCCCTCTCCAGCCAGCAGCTGAACAAGGGTTCTGGCCTAACGAGAACTTTCTCTCGGTTTCAGCTTACAGCTGCCCCAACTGGAAGGTAACGTTTGTTGCCGCCAAGACCAACAAAGCGGCCAACACATTTTGCCGTTCTCCAGGTAGGTTACAACTCCATAAATGTACGCATGGGCATAGGCAAGCGCATGTGTGCTAGCGCGCGCATACACATTTACACACCACCAAGACACAGACACGCACACACACACACACACGCGCGCGCGCGCGCGCATACACACACACCAGCTAACACACAGACTCGCAGGTGCGCGCGCGCCCGCACACACACACACACACACACACACACACACACACACACACACACACACACACACACACATGTGCGTGTGCATGTATGTTGGTGTGTGTGCAGTAGCTCCAGCCCCAGCCTTTCCCTGCTCCCTTCCATGCGTACATAAGCGCGCGGCGCGCACGCGGGCGTGTGTGTTCATGTGTGTGTGTGTGTGTGTGTGTGTGTGTGTGTGTGTGTGTGTGTGTGTGTGTGTGTGTGTGACGGGTGCGCGCTCACTTGCGTGAGTGTGTATATGTGTGTTTTGTATATGTGTGAGTGTGTGTTTGTATGCACACGCTCTTCTGTTAACTCCATGTCTCATGTGCTTTCATGTGTGCTTTCATGTATGTGCGTGCGTACGGTTGTTGATGTGCGTGCATATATGCGTGTGCGTCTGTCTATCTGTCTACATGTACCCGCATAATTTCCAAAATATAAAAAGCCACGATTTTGAAATTGGGAACAGATTTAATTCATTATCTTGTTCCAACGTACATTGAATTTCATTGGGATCGAATGAACGGTTGTTGTTGATTTACAGACAATTAAACAGAGGATGGGTCGAAATCAAAGTTCGCAAAATCTGTTCAGTTCACAAAATCATTTCAATAGTGGGTGTGGCCACCGCCATTGGCGAGACATTCCACGCAGCGACTCCTCATCGAGTTGACCAGTGTTCTGATGACCCTCTGAGGGATTCTCTGCCATTCCAGTTGCAGCATTTGGAAGAGATCCTGGCGGTCTCTGGGAGGTGGATGGTTCTCCTTCACACGTCCCCAACTCATCCCACATATGCTCGATGGATTGAGGTCGGGACTATACGCCGGGAAGATCATCCTGTTGATGCCGGCCTGCACAATGAAGTTTTCGGCCACCCGGGCCCTATGTGGCCGAGCATTGTCGTCTTGGAAGACTGCCATGGGTCCTATCCGTTGCATGGTCGGAACAACGAAAGGCGCCAGGATTTCATCCCGATAGCGGATGCCTGTGAGGTTTCCATCAATATGGTAGAGTGGTGTCTTGTGGTGGAGGCTGAAGGCCCCATACCATAACAGATCCTCCCCCAAAGGCCCTGGTCTGGCGAACAGCTGCTGCATCAATGTAACGTTCACCAACACACGCCTCCAAACTCTAGTTCGGCCGTCATTGTGTTCAAGACTAAACCGCGACTCATCTGAAAAGAGGACCTGGGACCACTGTTGTTGGTTCCATCTCACATGACGATGGCAGAAAGCTCGGCGAGCCAGCCTATGGGCTGCTAGCAGTCGTGGTCGAACAGCTGGGCGACGTGATCTGAGGCCGAAGTGGTGAAGACGGTTTCGTATGGCTTGACGGCTGAGGATGGTGTTATTTGCCATACGAAGCTGCCTTTGGATGCTGGTGGAAGTGGGTATCCCGCTGCAATAGGGCCTGCCTCTCGATGAAACGATCTTCTCTGGGGAGTAGTCTGCCTAGGCCGACCTGACCGTGGCCTCTCTTCAACGCTGTTGGTCGCCCTAAAACGCTGATTCAGTCTAACAATAACTGAATGATGCACACCAAGTCGTCGCGCCCACTTCAGCCTTTGCAATGCCATCTTGTATCCACGCAATCGCCTGGTTTTGTCAAAGGTGCTAAGTTTTTTCTTCGTGGTGGCATGGTGAGAAAAGGGCTGACAGTAACCAACCCCGCGCTTAAACAGCCAAAAGAAGGGGCATAAAACTCACTTGAGAGACTGCTCTTGCACGGGAAAAAAGAATTTTTCATTTTACACATCTTGTGTCGCCAGCAAGCTTGATGCAAAACAGGCACAGTTAACGCAACTTTGCACTTTTTATCCCCCGCGCGGTAACGAGGTCACCAAGACCCCCGTGCGCACTACCAGTTGACACAGGCTGGATTACACACTGCTGTGTGAGATTCCATCATTGGTTGCCGCATAACAAAAAAAAAAACAATGTTTTTGAAGGGATGATTGTCATCATCATTTTTATCACCAGCATCGCTATGACCATCATTGTTATCGTTATTGTCACTATTATCGTCCTGACTGCCATCACTATGATCATCATCTCATCATTATTGTCATAATTATCATTGTCACTATCATCGCCACCACCACCACTACCACCACCACCACCACCATTACCATCATCATCATCGTGTGTGTATGTGTGTGTGTGTGTGTGTGTGTGTGTGTGTGTGTGTGTGTGTGTGTGTGTGTGTGTGTGTGTGTGTGTGTGTGTGTGTGTGTGTGTGTGTGTGTGTGTGTGTGCGTGCGTGCGTGAGTTGCATGTGCGTGCATGCGCGCGCGCGCGTGTGTGTGTGTATATGTTTGTATGCGTGTATGTGCATGCGTGTATGTGCATGCGTGTGTGTGTGTGTGTGTGTGTGTGTGTGTGTGTGTGTGTGTGTGTGTGTGTGTGTTCTTCTTCGAAGAGCTGCTGTCAAGCTCTCTCTAGAGTTTCTTTCCACAGTAATCATCTCTCTCTCTCTCTCTCTCTCTCTCTCTCTCTCTCTCTCTCTCTCTCCGACTGTGCATGTCTCAGGTGACTCCCTCAGGCATGAGACTGGACTACTGCAACATCACGGAGCTGGTGACTCAGCTGGAGGCCTCCTGTGACCTGGCTAACAGGAAGAACCAGGTCAACCTCTTCAACAGGTGCGCTTCCAGAACAGAGAGAGGGGTGGGGATAAGAGAGAGAGAGAGAGAGAGAGAGAGAGAGAGAGAAAGAGAGGCTAGAGAGGAGGTGGAGAGAGAGAGAGAGAGGGAGAGACAGTGGGGAAGAAAGAGGGTGTGGAGAGACAGACAGACAGACAGAGCGAGAGAGAGAGAGAGAGGGAGAGAGAGAGAGAGAGAGAGAGAGAGAGAGAGAGAGAGAGAGAAACGTGTGTGCTCGCGCGTTTGAGTGTGTGTGTGTGTGTGTGTTTGCGCGCGCGCGCGCATGTGTGTGCGTGTGTGTGTGTGCGTGCGCGTGCGCGCGCGCGAACGCTTGAGCGTGCGTGCGTGCACGCGCGCGCATGTCTATTTGTATACGTGCGCATGCACGCGCGCGTGCACTATCAGGCACAACCCGTGCTGGCGTTCATGCCTGCCTGTGTCTATGTGCACCCGTTCATGCCTGCCTGTGTCTATGTACACCCGTTCATGCCTGCCTGTGTCTATGTGCACCCGTTCATGCCTGCCTGTGTCTATGTGCACCCGTTCATGCCTGCCTGTGTCTATGTGCACCCGTTCATGCCTGCCTGTGTCTGTGTGCACCCGTTCATGCCTGCACCATACCCCTTTGCTCCTTGCAGGCCAACCGCTGGAAGAAGCGCGGCCTCTCCATGGTGCCCACCATGTTTGGCATCAGCTGGTACTCCGCTAACTACAACGTCTTCGTCGCCATCTACCACGCCGACGGCACCATCGCCATCGAGCACGGCGGCATCGAAGTGGGCCAGGGCATCAACACCAGGGTTAGCTGGCAGTGACATGAATCTGGGTTTTTGTTCTCTCTGGTTGTTTCTTTTTTCTGTTTTTTTTTTTCATTCGTTTTTCTTTCTTTCTTTATTTTTTCTATCCGTCTTTCTTGCTTTCCATCCTTTTCTTCTTTCTGTCTTTTTTTGTTTTTTTTCTTTCTTTTTACCCTGTTGTCTTTCCTTCCGTGTTCCCGCAGGGGTGCTACTCAATCCTTTCTCCTCCCCCCCCCCCTCCCTGCGTTCCATACACAGCCACACCCATATCTGTCATGTCTGTGCCCCAGCACCGCACTTCTCAAGGAGCAAACAATATCAATCAATATTACGGGGCAACTCTCGTCGGTGTTCAGTAAGCCCTGTTCTGATCCTGCACACGCATGACACCACCTGCTACGCCCAACTCCACCCCTCACACACACACACACACACACACACACACACACACACACACACACACACACACACACACACAAATGACGGCATCACTTGCTTAGTCGCAGAGCCAGCATGAGTAGGCGTTCTCCTTCAGAGGTTGCCCCCTTGATGTCCATCCATCAACAGTCTGTGACCCCACCATCCCAACAACAGTCTGTGGCCCCACCATCCAACAACAGTCTGTGACCCCACCATCCAACAACAGTCTGTGGCCCCACCATCCAACAACAGTCTGTGGCCCCACCATCCAACAACAGTCTGTGACCCCACCATCCAACAACAGTCTGTGGCCCCACCATCCAACAACAGTCTGTGACCCCACCATCCAACAACAGTCTCTATGACCCCACTATGCAACAACAATCTCTATGACCGCACCATCCAACAACAGTCTGTATGACCTCACCATCCAACAACAACCTGTGACCCCACCATCCAACAACAATCTGTGACCCCCACCATTCAACAACAGTCTGTATGACCCCACCATCCAACAACAGTCTGTGACCCCACCATCCAAAAACAGTCTGTGACCCCACCATCCAACAACAGTCTCTGTGACCCCACCATCCAACAACAGTCTCTATGACCCCACCATCTAACAACAGTCTCTATGACCCCACCATCCAAACAACAGTCTCTATGACCCGCCATCCCAACAACAGTCTCTATGACCCCACCATCCAACAACAGTCTGTGACCCCACCATCCAACAATAGTCTCTATGACCCCACCATCCAACAACAGTCTGTGACCCCATCATCCAACAACAGTCTTTAGGATCCCACCATCCAACAACAGTCTGTGATCCAACCATCCAACAACAGTCTCTATGACCCCGCCATCCAATAACAGTCTATATGACCCCACCATCCAACAACAGTCTGTGTCTCCACCATCCAACAACAGTCTCTATGACTCCACCATCCAACAACAGTCTGTGACCCCACCATCCAACAACAGTCTCCATGACCCCCCACCATCCAACAACAGTCTGTGGGGCCTGGTTTGAGGGAGATACGGATAGAATGCCAACAGAACCGGAGACTCACAGCCAGCAACTGGATGTCATCGACATTGCTGGACACCCGTCGGACAGCTGGGGCTGAGGTGCAACTGCTTAAGCCTCCCATTTTGCGTGGGCCTTTTATCCCGTATAAAGAGAGCATGTAAAGGGAGACAAGCGTGCAAGCCGCTAGATTCTTCCTGCAGCACAAGCTATCGGACAGTTGCGACCCTTTGCACGCTGAAGAGCTTGTTATACGAAGAGCGAGGTCGATTATAAAACTAAAACCGCAAAGAATTCTGGGAGCACCAAGACTGAAAAAACAAAAAAGCTGACGACATTTTTTCTTACTCTTGGCAGCCTCATACACGTGGCGTTGTAGGTCGGTGATTTGGCATACCCAGTTCCCTGTGTAATAACACCGTCAAGGAGTTCTTTTCTGCTTTCGTTTTTCTCGTTATGTGAAGCTCAAAGTCCACTATCACTTAAATCTCACATGTACCTGTCGCCATGTCAAACGCCGCCATATTGTCACAATGTAGCCCAGCATGCTGGGTACCGGTCTTAAAATAGACACAAAAAAAAATCAAAACACAAAAACAAAAAAACAAAAAAACAAGACTGCCCCGTCTACAGGAGTTATTGCCCTTTCATTCTTAGGTTCTTCTTCCGCTTGATGTTACTGTATATGTCTTAACCGAAGCGCCTTCAAAGTAACAGATAAAAAAAATAACATTAAAAAAAAAAGAAAAGAAAAGAAAAGAAAAAAACATGCAAAGTAACCAGCATCAAAACCCGAGCCTTTTCAGTGACTGCACTAAAAGATACTTTACAAGTTAAGCCACAGGAATTTCTTTGATCAAAACATAGTGTTATTCTGTTTTTTTGGTGTGTTGTTGTGTTTGTCATAGTGTGTAAGAAGTCTTTAAATCGAAACATATGACTCGTCGCCATAGGAGTACCTAACAGAGGTTAAAGGTTAATTTCTTGGGCATGGCTTTTCTGGAAAACAAAAGCCAACGTCTCCCTCTGCTCCCTTCACCTTGACGTACATAGGATCAGTAACCATGTACTGTAGAGTGGGCAGAGAAAAGTTTACAGTGCGTAACAATGTGAACTCTCAAGAGATTTAAACTCAGGACTGTGGCTAGGCAGTGCATTCCGACGCTGTAACCATTTCACTAAGGACCGCTTTAAGTGTAGTGTCCGTACATAAAAAAGGCCCTGAAAAGTGTCAGCCTCTAGTCTTGAAGAGTGGTGACATACAAAGAGTTTTCTTTTATCTTTTCCCACACGCAGAAACGTGTGTGTGTGTGTGTGTGTGTGTGTGTGTGTGTGTGTGTGTGTGTGTGTGTGTGTGAGCAGACGGCCCAGGTGTGTGCCTACGAGCTGGGCGTGCCTCTGTCGCTGATCCGGGTGAAGAAAAGCTCCTCTGTGTGCAACGCCAACTCCATGACGACCGGCGGCTCCATTACCAGTGAACTCAACGCCCTGGTGGGCCTGTGCTGTCTGGGGCGGGATGGGGAGGAGAGCGGCGAGGGGCGGAGAGGACTGAGGGGAGAAGGGTGATGTTGGAGTGGTGGTGGTGGTAAGGGAGGCGGGGGAGGGCGGGAGGGAGAGGAGAGGAGGACAGAACGGGGTATAGAAATTAAAAGGGGAAACGGTGGAGGGAGAGAGTGTGGTGTGTGTGTGTGTGTGTGTGTGTGTGTGTGTGTGTGTGTGTGTGTGTGCGTGCGTGCGTGCTTCCGTGCGCACGCACGCGCGCGCGTGTATGTGTGTGTGTGTGTTAAGAGGTGGGGGGGATCGAGCGGGGTATTCAAACAGTTTTTCTTTATGTATAGCGAATGTGTACATCTGGGGGCGAGGAGGGGGTGGGGATGGGGTGATGGTGGTGGGATGTGTGTAAGTATGTGTGTGTGTGTGTGTGTGTGTGTGTGTGTGTGTGTGTGTGTGTGTGTGTGTGTGTGTGCGCGCGCGCGCGTATTTGTTTGCGTACGTACCTGCATGCGTGCGTGCGTACATGTGTGTGTGCATGCGTACGTGCGTGCGTGCTTCCATACGTGCATGTATGTATGTGCGTGTTTTGTGTGTGTGTGTGTGTGTGTGTGTGTGTGTGTGTGTGTGCGTGCGTGTGCGTACATGTGCGTGTGTATGTGCGCGCACTAGTGCGTGCTTCAACGCATAATGTATATCTGTTTTTTTTCACTTCCCCAAACAAAACCTGTTGGTGTGCCTGTGTCTGCCCACGCCATGCTGTGCCCAAGACAATGCGGTCCATGTTAGGAGGTTTACAATAGAAAAAAAAACTCAGAACAAACATCATCAACATTGGGTCATAGACCGTCTTCAGGACTAATGACATCAAATCAAAGACAAATAAATACGTACACACACACACACACACACACACACACACACACACACACACACACACACACACACACACACACACACACACACGTTTTCTCTATTGTAAAATCTTCTGAGCATCCTGAAGGATAGTTTGTACTGTTGAAACAGAAGATCAGCAGTCATAAATCCTTTGTACTGATGCGGCGCCTGATTGTTGCAGGGCGTGATGGAATGCTGCAAGATGCTAAGGGCCCGTATGGACCCCGTCCGCCAGCAGATGAATAACCCCACCTGGCTTGAGCTGGTCACAGAGTGCTACAAGAAAGGACTGGACCTCACCGCCCATTCCTAGTGAGAGGCGTAGCTGCACACAGTTGAGCATACACGAGAGAGAGAGAGAGAGAGAGAGAGAGAGAGAGAGAGAGAGAGAGAGAGAGAGAGAGAGAGTGATTGATCTTTAATACGCAAGGGTGAAGATTTTAGGCCAAAACGTTGTCCTACAATCTGTCCTTGTCATGCATACATTATTTCAACATATATAATTCATACTGACAATTCAACATCGCAACACCATAAGCAGACTGTTCATAAACGTAATAATGACATGATGGGTAGTCAAACAGAAGGAAACTTACAAAAACAAAAACAAGCAAACAAACAAAACTAGACAGAGAGAGGTCGGAGGAAGAGGGGTGTGTGAACGGTAGGTAGGGGGAGGAGAAGAGGGGCGGTAGACAGAGTGGGAGTGCGGATGAGTGATTTAAGGAGTAGGTTACATGTTTAGACGGTGTATTCAAAGTATAGTTTACAGTAGACTGCAATGAATGCAAATCATTTCAATCGAATAATCAAATCACTGAGACATAAAATGATCATGTGTTTCTTGTAAAGTTTTGATTTTGGAAGGAAGATCATTTTGGCAGTTTTTGAACGCTTGAGGGAAGACTTAGTTTCAATGGATAAATTATATCGTATGTATGAAAGAGACGTAACAATATAAGGTAGAGCGAGTTTGAGAAGGAATGCGAGTATATTATCAGGAGCCATGTGTTTTTTTTTTTTCTTTAACTGCGCTATGTGCATTCCTACTTCATGTACAGCAGGAGGGGGAATCTTGAGCGAGTTACTGGATCCAAGTTGTTTGCAAAATGATGTTAGGGAAGTCGGGCATGTATATTCATTTGGTGCTCTTATAGGCCGTGGAGCTTGAGTAAGTATCCGATAATGACAGAAAGTGGGTATTAAATTTGTCTGGAGTGATGTTTGTGTTTTGAATTTTGTGAATCTGTATGCTTGATATGTACGTAGTGTTTATTGCCCTCCAGATGGATGCTGTGGATTTTGCATCCGTAATCATTTGACTGATGTACTCTCCTTTGGATTTTTCAACTTCGTTTGAAACAAACTTTCCCTGCTCTTTGTATTCGTCAAAAACAATTTTCTGCCTTGAGTTGGTCACGTAGAACCATTTCTTGCAGCAATTTTGGTGTTTTCCACGGGCTCATCTGCGGATGTGTAACTCTTTTTTTATCTAACAGTGCGTGTTTATTCATGATGGTGAGGAATGTTTGGTACCAGAAGTTCATCATTGACGTCTGAGTAATTTAAGTTAAGTGAAATGGGGAAATGTTTTAGTCATAGAGGTATGCTGTTTCATGAAATCTTTTGAGAGAGTTGTAATGGATGGTGGTGTGTAACCTTGGGTGGTGATTTTTGAAGCCTGAAAGACCACGTGTAGAAAACTGGACAATGATCACTTATACCAGAGTGTACGACTGAAACATCTAATATTACAGATTTGTTGTTTGTGTATATATGATCAATATGAGTCGCAGTTGTTTTATTATTCTCGTTGAGGTTTGTACTAACTGATGGAGTGCGTTAAGTGACAGTATATTTGTCCAAGCTGGTTGTTGTTTTAACATATCAATATTAAGTCCCCCAACAGTAATATATTCGAGTCTTTGTGACAGATCCGATCCATCATTTATACAAAGTTGTCATACCATTCGTATGTGGAAGATGGGCGTCTATATAAATGTCCGATTATTAATGGCGGGTGATTTGGAGTTTTTTTTTTTTATTACAATCAGATACATTCAACAATATTAGTTTCAAGATAGTTATTCGTCGGGTAATGTTGGCAATTGACTGATGAATGTATACAGCAAGGCCAGTAAGTTGGGGTTGATCACTGTCGCGTCGTTCTATATTGCAGTCAGGAATGGTAATAAGATTATCTGTGATGCGAGAGTCTAACCTCGTTTCACTGACACCAAACATTTGTACTGGAAGAGTGACTGTTTTAAGAGTGAGGAGATTTCATGGACCTTATAAATAAATGATAGACATTGAGATGTCCAGCTTTAAGTCCTGAAACAGCTTGAGTGTGGGAAGGCATGGGTGGTAAAGGAACAGTGACACACAAAATGGACGAGGAAGACTGTTTACACAAAAAAACAACAAAAACAAAATAAAAGACACAGAGAACTGTGTCGATCAATAAACCAGAATACACGTAATAAAAGTACATCTGTGAATGACGCACAATGATGATGAGAAACGCACAGAAAGAAAGATAAACTATTAAAGCCTAAAGACAGATTACAGAATGTATCTTGAGAAAAATCAATAAGCCAGTAAAACAGCAAACATCAAGAAAGATTAATGGTTGGAGCACGATGTCAAACAAATAGAAAGAAAGATAAACAAAGTGCTAACTTTAAAACAATGAATGATAATAACATCAAAATCAATGTGTACAGCGGTGTAAATAAAGAGGATGGTATGAATGCTTTGAGCACAATCCACTTTAGAGCAGATTTAAAGAGTGCATAAATTAAGAAAAAGAAAGGGAAAATATAATCCTAGTGTAGGACACTCACTGTTGGAGACAAAGACAGAAAAAAAAGTAACAAACGCCAATGCTGGTATCGGTCACTCAATTTCCGGAAAAAAGGAAAAACAATCAAACAAACAAAAAACAAGACCTATAGAGCAAGTCCTTGTACCTCTACTACTTCACTAGCACCAAAGATCAGGTGCTGAAGTCTCCTGTTTTGTCTTTCCTCCACTTTGATTCAGTCACACAGTTTAGCACCAACAGGACAGGTGTTGAAGTCTCCTGTTGTCTTTTCCTCCACTTTGATTCAGTCACGCAGTTTAGCACCAACAGGACAGGTGCTGCAATCGCCTGTTGTCTTTCCTCCACTTTGATTCAGTCACAAAGTTTAGCACAAAAAATACAGGGGCTGCAGTCTTCTCTTGTCTTTTCCCGTGATTCAGTCACTCTATTACTTCACTGGCACCAAAAGACAGGTGCTGCAATCTCCTGTTGTCATTTCTTGCACTGTGATTCAGTCACACAGTGTCAACACACAGCAGGAGGCTGCACTGATAATTAACTGCGGATGGGGGTGAAGGGAATTCACACAACGTGATGTCTGAATGAGGATGTTTTCAC
>JADBJO010005225.1:35000-37500 GCA_016801955.1 Conus betulinus
TCTCTCCCCTTCTCTACCTCTTCCCCCGACCCCTCTCTCCATTCTCTACCTCTTCCCCCGACACTCTCTCCCCTTCTCTACCCTCTCCCCGACCCCTCTCTCCCTTCTCTACCTCTCCCCGACCCCTTTCTCCCTTCTCTACCCCTCTCCCGATCCCTCTCTTCCTTCTCTACCTCTCCCCCGACCCCCTCTCTCTCCCTTCCCTACCTCTCCCCCGACTCCTCTCTCACTTCTTTCCCTCTCCCCCAACCCCTCTCGATTCTCTCTCTCTCCCCAACCACTCTCTCACACTTTTCTCCCCCTCTCCCCCAATCCCTCTCTGTTCTCTCCCTCTCCCCCGACCCCTCTCTCTCACTTCTCTCCCTCTTCCCCAACTCCTCTCTATTCTCTCTCTCTCTCTCTCCAAAAGCCATCCCTACTCTCCTCCTCTCCCCCACCCCTCTCTCTCTATTCTCTCCCTCTCCCCAATCTCCCCCCCCTTTCTATTCTCTCCCACTCCCACAAACCCTCTCTATTCTCTCCCTCTCCCCCGACCCCCCTCTATTCTGTCCCTATCCCCAACCCCTCTCTCACTTCTCTCCGTCTCCCCCTACTCCTCTCTTTTCTCTCCCTATCCCCCAACCCCTCTCTCACTTCTCTTCCTCTCCCCCAACCGCTCTCTATTCTCTCCCTCTCCCCCGACCCATCTCTATTCTCTCCCTCTCACCCCAACCCCTCGCTATTCTCTCCCTCTCCCAATATCTCTCTCTATCTCTATTCTCTCCCCCTCCCTCGACCCCTCGCTATTCTCTCCCTCTCCCCCGACCCCTCTCTATTCTCTTCTTCTACCCCAAGCCTTCTCTCACTTTTCTCAATCTCCCCCAACCCCTCTCTATTCTCTTCTTCTACCCCAAGCCTTCTCTCACTTTTCTCAATCTCCCCCACCCCCTCTCTATTCTCTTCTTCTTCTACCCCAAGCCTTCTCTCACTTTTCTCAATCTCTCCCCCACCCCCTCTCTATTCTCTTCTTCTACCCCAAGCCTTCTCTCACTTTTCTCAATCTCCCCCACCCCCTCTCTATTCTCTTCTTCTACCCCAAGCCTTCTCTCACTTTTCTCAATCTCCCCACCCCCCTCTCTATTCTCTTCTTTCTTCTACCCCAAGCCTCTCTCTCACTTTTCTCAATCTCCCCCAACCCCCTCTCTATTCCCTTCTTCTACCCCAAGCCTTCTCTCTCTCACTTTTCTCAATCTCAATCCCCCCACCCCCTCTCTATTCTCTTCTTCTACCCCAAGCCTTCTCTCACTTTTCTCAATCTCCCCCACCCCCTCTCTATTCCCTTCTTCTACCCCAAGCCTTCTCTCACTTTTCTCAATCTCCCCCACCCCCTCTCTATTTCCCTTCTTCTACCCCCAAGCCTTCTCTCACTTTTCTCAATCTCTCCCCACCCCCTCTCTATTCCCTTCTTCTACCCCAAGCCCTTCTCTCACTTTTCTCAATCTCTCCCCCACCCCCTCTCTATTCCCTTCTTCTACCCCAAGCCTTCTCTCACTTTTCTCAATCTCCCCCACCCCTCTCTATTCTCTCCCTCTCCCCCCAGCCCTCTCTCTATTCTCTCTCTCCCTTCCCCCTCCCCTCTCTATTCTCTCCCTCTCCCCAGACCCCTCTCTATTCTCTCCCTCTCCCCAGCCCCTCTCTATTCTCTCCCTCTCCCCCAACCCCTCTCTATTCTCTCCCTTCCCCCACCCCTCTCTATTTCTCTCCCTTCCCCCAGCCCCTCTCTATTCTCTCCCTCTCTCCCCCAGCCCCTCTCTATTCTCTCCCTCTCTCCCCCAACCCCTCTCTATTCTCTCCCCTTCCCCCACCCCCTCTCTATTCTCTCCCTTCCCCCAGCCCTCTCTATTCTCTCCCTCTCCCCAGCCCCTCTCTATTCTCTCCCTCTCCCTCCCCAGCCCCTCTATTCTCTCCCTCTCCCCCAGCCCCTCTCTATTCTCTCCCTCTTCCCCCACCCCTCTCTATTCTCTCCCTCTCCTCCCAACCCATCTCTATTCTCTCCCCCTTCCCCCCCCTCTCTATTCTCTCCCTTCCCCCGACCCCTCTCTATTTCTCTCCCCTCTCTCCCCAACCCCTCTCTATTCTCTCCCTCTCCCCAACCCCTCTCTCTTTCTCTCCCTCCCCCAGCCCCTCTCTATTCTCTCCCTTCCCCCCAGCCCCTCTCTATTCTCTCCCTCCCCCGACCCCCCTCTCTATTCTCTCCCTCTCCCCAGCCCCTCTCTATTCTCTCCCTCTCCCCCAACCCCTCTCTATTCTCTCCCTCTCCCCCGCCCCTCTCTCTATTCTCTCCCTCTCCCCCGACCCCTCTCTATTCTCTCCCTCTCCCCAGCCCCTCTCTACTTCTCTCCTCTCTTCCCCTCTCCCCCGCCCCTCTCTATTCTCTCTCCCTCTCCCCCGACCCCTCTCTCTCTCTCTCTTCGACCCCTCTCCCTCTCCCCAACCCCTCTCTATTCTCTTCCTCCTCCCC
>JADBJO010005225.1:42500-77500 GCA_016801955.1 Conus betulinus
TTGATTTCTTGTCGGAGTATGTTTCACATAGCCCCGCATTTTAATTCTGTTATCACTGTATTTCATTTAGAACTTATGTCATTTGTGGCTGCAATTCAGGCAGACCTGGTCCTATATCTGTCATGAATCCATTTTCAGTGAGGCCTCATTTTATGTCTGCTATCCCTTCATTGCTTGAAAAGCCTAATTTTGTTACTGCTGAGACTCATATAGACAGAATAATCTATTTCTATTATTACTGTATTTAGAAAAAAATAATAAAGATTTAATTTCATTTCTGAACTGACATAATCTCAGACAGGATTGATTGTACTTTCGCAGTGATTCTATCTTAGCCAGAACTAATTTTGTTTTCCTTTGTGATTATATTTTAAACAGTTCTGAATTTCTTTGTGATGTAACTTCATTTCAGACTGGCGTGTCTGTCTTTTTTTTCCGTTGGGACTCTGTCAGATAACCTATTTTCTGTTCGTTGTCATTCCGTTCTGGACATCCTGCTGTATATCATTTTCGTCTACATTTCAGATAGGCATTGTTAGGTTTTGTGACTCCATTTCACACATATTGTATTTCATTTCCACCGATACATCATTTAAATAACTGTTGTGTCTTCACTGTAGACATACCCACATTCAATTCCAAAGTGACGCTATTTTTGACAGACCTAATAATGCTTCTCTTGTGAATCCATTTTGTCGGACCGAAAAGTTTTCTTTTGAGATTTCATTTTAGAATTTGATTTTCCATTGTGACTCCATTTCCGGCATGGGTGAATGATGATTTTCTGTCCTCTTTAGTGTACATCAGAGTCGTCAGACTCTCGTCACTGTATTGTGTGTTAGTGTACCTCACAGTCGTCAGACTCTCGTCAGTGTATTGTTTGTTAGTGTACCTCACAGTCGTCAGACTCTCGTCAGTGTATTGTTTGTTAGGGTACCTCACAGTCGTCAGACTCTCGTCAGTGTATTGTTTGTTAGTGTACCTCACAGTCGTCAGACTCTCGTCAGTGTATTGTTTGTTAGTGTACATCACAGTCGTTAGACTCTCGTCACTGTATTGTTTGTTAGTGTACATCACAGTCTTTAGACACTCGTCACTGTATGTTTGTTTGTTAGTGTCACAGTCATTACAGTCATTAGGATCTTGTCTGTTTATTGTCTGTGTCTGTGCTAGAGCATGTTAGCACATTCTTGCGGTTCAGCCATATCAGCTGGGTTTAAGCAAGAGCCTGAAGGTCTTGTAGTGTTATGATCAGCCGTTAGTATCAGC
The DNA here is from genome assembly GCA_016801955.1 of Conus betulinus. Taxonomy (NCBI): domain Eukaryota; kingdom Metazoa; phylum Mollusca; class Gastropoda; order Neogastropoda; family Conidae; genus Conus; species Conus betulinus. The sequence continues at coordinate 43,770 of JADBJO010005225.1, forward strand.
AGCAGGGGTCAAAGCCAGAGCCTGGAGGTCCTGTGTGTGTTATGATCAAGCCGTTACTTTCCTGCTTTGTTTCTGTCTACTGTCTCCCTTCTCTTCGTTTATTTGCTTATTCTTGTAATGTTAAATGTGTGCCTTATGTCAGATAATACGGCGACTTCAGTCCTCCCATTTTTCATAGGTTAACAGCTAAATACGATATGCCTCTACGAAAAACAAGAAAAAGCTGATGAACAACAGTTAGTTCCCGCTATTTTTGCTCAGGAGACTAAATGGCTGTTCCGGTTCCTGATTACGAAAACAAGGCTCAAGTCCAACATGCGTACAGTTCAAGATGCGGTTCATACGCAATTGTATGACAGGCAGGAAGTGCCAAAATAATCAAACAGTTGACTACTACGTCTACAGGTGAGACAAAATCAAGACAACATCGACAGCATGTAATAGGAAAGGAGACGCACTAAGTGAAGAGAACAACTCGTCAGAATAGAGCAGATCATCTGAGAACTCCATATAACGAGTTAGCTTGGGCTGTAGAGCTTATTCGTTGATGTTACTCACTGGCTGTGATTCACAAACTTCAATGACACATTTCTGTGTTGTTGTTGGGCTTATAGTGGTTGATTTTTCTGACCAATGCGAACAAAGCACAGTGTTTCAGTGATCGTTATACATAACAGTGTATCCTAATCTTGAACTGACATGAAAGGTAAAATTGCTAGATTATTAAGAAAATAATGATAGTAAAATAACATGATGATAATGACAATAAGATGATGATAATTATAATATGATAAAGGTTTTCTTTTCGAACCATATGTGTTTGGCAGTGCTTGTTTTGCAATGTACTGAACAAAAAGTGGAAGAAAGAACTATACAAGTACTACACAATGCATTACACGATGCATGACCGACAACGTTGTAACGCCAACTCAAACTTGTTAGTTTGCAAGTTGGTGTTGGACTGTGCTTAGATTGTAAGCATTTGTATTTGAATCTTTGATTGTTTTTTTTTTTTATAAATGTGTTCAGTGAAGCACGACCAGGTTCTCTTCTTCAGATATATAAAAGTATCCTGTAGTGTGTTTATGCACCAATTGTGTTTAATGCAATACATATATATAAGGCTGCACATTTGTGTTTTCAAAATATTACGTATTTATTATAGCATAAAGGTATTTATAAGTACAGTTTATAACATTACACCAATATGTACATATTACAAATGAATCATTGATGATATTATAACTAATGTATAAGAGAACATGACAATCGGTTATCACGTATTTCCACAAGCCTTTAACACATATCTGCATCGCGCACTTTGTCGGTTTTCTGTAAAACCACCATTTTCACAAGACGGCTGTAATGGTGAAAGCCTGACTGTGTGTCAGTGTGGTGCACACTTTGTACATCTTCCACAGAACGACAACCTCTTTAATTTAACAGCATAGCAGCGATTGTTGTAATTGTAGACGCGCCCTTGTTGCGTGTATGTTTGGTGCACGTTGTAGATCTTCCAAAGAACGACAACCGCTTTAACAGAATAGCAGCGATTGTTGTAATTGTAGACGCGCCCTCGTTGCGTGTATGTGTGGTGCACGTTGTAGACCTTCCAAAGAACGACAACCGCTTTAACAGGTTAACAGTAATGACTGTAATGGTAGACACCTTCATTGTGAGTACGGGTGGTGCACTTTGTCTACAACAACAACCACCGTTTGGACAGGGTAGCTGTCATGGTAAACGGCCTTGTCGTATGTCTATGTGATGGTGCACTTTGTACATCTTTTTAAAGAACGACAGCCATGTCGACTAGACTGCTTAAACGTCTGCGTGGCACATCCTGAAGAATTTTCTTTTCAATAAGTACACGGTGTTGTACTGTTGGCCTCATTTCTGCTCGTCGTGTAGATTTTCTTGTCAGAAGCTAAGGTGGTGAAGGTATGCTTTCTTGTTCAGTTGAAGTGTAAGCTGCTGTTACGATTTTTAGAGAATTATCAAACCACTGACTTATTGTGTAAATCTAATTGTCAGCGATGGCACTGCACTATAGTGTTTGTACGTTACTACACAATATTAGCTATCATCATAAATCACACCACACATAGTCTCTGAAAAATGGAGTTCCATTTGGCGTAACTGAGGGCTCCAGTGACGTCATTCAGAATGTAGCAGCGAGCAGACCAAAGAGCATACAATGAAACTGAGTCAGTACAAAACGATTATATTCGTATGGGGGTTTTCTTTTGGTATATTGCTTAAAATGAGTCAATACAAACGCTGATGATCTTATGGGATTTTTCTTTTGTGTGTTATTTGTAAATCTCAAGTTACTTCTGTTTTGCTGTTTATAATTTTGAGTTTTGTTTAAATGCACCGTATAGCTGGCTTTCCGCACTGGCTCATTAACAGTATATTTTTGTTGATGTTTTCTTCGTTTTGCTATGTTGAGGGTTTTTTTTTATTTACGCAGAATGAAAAATAATTTGCTCAAGAGTTACAGCTCTTTAGTATAGTTGTGTGTGTGTGTGTGTGTGTGTGTGTGTGTGTGTGTGTGTGTGTGTGTGTGTGTGTGTGTGTGTGTGTGATATTGTATGATTTTTGTTCTTCCTTCAACATATTATTTTATTTTTTACTGTTCTTTTCTTTCTTTCCTTCTTTTCCTTTTGCTTCTGTGGCTTTCCCCTCCCCCTCCCCCCCCCACCCTCACCCATTTCCCCATTTTTTATTGCCTGATTGCCTTTCTTTTTCCAGTCTCTTTCTTTTTTTTCATCAATAGCTTTCAATCACGTTTTGTTACTGATTGGCATTCCCATGCGGGTTACAATCTTGCTGGTGTTCGATACAAAAGCGTATATGTTTATCTGAGAGATGTAATGTTTATTACTCTGACACTTTCAATCACAAAGTTTATTGAGTGTCAACAAAACCGTATTGAAAAACGTGAACACTACAGTAACACCTGATACAACACGTGTGTAGTGATGCCAATGTGATTTATGACACATTGTGAGAGTGCCAAAGTCAACAGACATTCATGAGTTAAATGACCTCCTGCCCCTCATTCTCCCACACAAGTATAATCCCACCCCTTACCCCCTTCCCCAGATCAAAATCATCACTGAAACCGAAACAAGAAAAAGCAAAATAGATAGATAAATATATAAGTGGCAGGTGCAAAAATGTATTGTTGAAATGGATTGACATACCATGCCATCAAAATCAATCCATACTGATCTTCGTAACAAAACGATGAACAAAAACGAGATATCTGACATTTCAAAATGGATCCATGCTGATCTTCGTAAGAAAACAAAGTACAACTCGGAGATATCTGGCATTACAAATGGACCCATACTGATCTTCGTAACAAAACAAATGCAACAAAGAGATATCTGACATTACAAATGGATCCATACTGATCTTCGTAAGAAAGAAAAGTACAACAGGGAGATATCTGACATTACAAATGGATCCATACTGATCTTCGTAAGAAAGCAAAGTACAACAGGGAGTTAGCTGACATTACAAATGAAAAAAAAACAGAGATATTGGGAGAACTGCTGTATTGACATGTTTAATTCCGTCTAAACTGATATATCTCAGATATGCTGCTTCCTAATCGTCCAGATAACTTTGTTAATAAACTTCAGTTTTTATGTCATCGGTTTTGTGTGGAGTACACAAACAGGACAGAATTAGCAGAAAGACAGCCTTTAAAAATGTGAAAGATGGAGAGCTTAGTATATCAGACTTAAAGTGATACATCTGGGCTTTACGACTCACCTGGCTCACAAAACTAAAAAATGCAACCCACAAATGGAAAAAACAACAACAATGCAGCACCACGAATGCATCCTTGGATACTCTGAAATATTATGGCCCATGTGTTGGAAACACGAAGAATAGCAAAAGCCGTTTTTTTGGATACAAACTTTATCATAATACAAGCTATTTTCTGATAAAAATAGCGCCTGAAAATTCTAGCGAATAACTCGCTGAACCAGAATTTTTAATCACAAAATCGTAGTTGGTGGAACTTTCATAACACAAAAAACATGGATTTTTGATAATGTGTTAACTGCATTTTCATGATGTGGTGCCAATATAATTATATATTTTAGAATTGTTTGGACATTAGCCCAACATAACTGTGTTGATTTGTTAAGTTAAAGTGTGTGTGTGTGTGTGTGTGTGTGTGTGTGTGTGTGTGTGTGTGTGTGTGTGTGTGTGTGTGTGTGTGTGTGTAGTAAAAGAGGCGATTTAAAACCCTCGTCGGATCCCGGAACCCTCCGTTCCGATCAATATATATATATGTATGTATGTATGTATGTATGATGTATGTATGTATGTATGTATGTATGTATGTATGTATGTATATTTGTTAAGAAGTAGGATTAAAAGTAAGCTTAAAATCCAGGGATTTTAAGCTTACTTTTAAACCTACTTCTTAACAGATGCAGCTCCCAATACGGTTGAACACTGTTTTTAAACTGTCGTTGGCTTTTACAACCATCATCATCATCTCTCTCTCTCTCTCTCTCTCTCTCTCTCTCTCTCTCTCTCTCTCTCTCTCTCTCTCTCTCTCTCTCTCTATATATATATATATATATATATATATATATATATATATATATGTATATGTGTATGTGTGTGTGTGTGTGTGTGTGTGTGTGTGAGAGAGAGAGAGAGAGAGAGAGAGAGAGAGAGAGAGAGAGAGATCCATGTGATATGCTCTCTTTTCACACACACACACACACACACACACACACACACACACACACACACACACACACACACACACACACATACACACACGCGCGCGCGCGCGCGCGCGCGGAGTAGCTGCTTTCCATAAACACAGACACAATCATATCATTTCCAAATGGTTTTATTTCCAAAGAAAACGAAAATGACAAATCTAAACAAACACAGTATGGCACTCCAAACTGTCAGCTTGATCGGAGACAGAGCATGTACATTCAGATAATGCTGAACTAGAAACCTCCCTTGAATGAAAAGAATTGTCAAATACGATGCTCCGTAAAACACTCATCGCGTCAATTCTATCATCATTGTGGAACCACAAAAAACGGTGTGTGTGTGTGTGTGTGTGTGTGTGTGTGTGTGTGTGTGTGTGTGTGTGTGTGTGTGTGTGCGTGTGTGTGTGCACGCGCGCGCGCTAGCGTGTGTGTGTGTGTGTGTGTGTGTGTGTGTGTGTGTGTGTGTGTGTGTGTGTGTGTGTGTGTGTGTGTGTGTGAGTGTGTGTGTGTGTGTGTGTGTGTGTGTGTGTGTGTGTGTGTGTGTGTGTGTGTGTGTGTAGGCTTTTAAGTCTAGTGCATCGAATCCAAAGTAGTCTTTACCAATTGTTGGTTTATTCCGTAGTTTGTGCCCTCGTGCGAAAAATAGCTGACGCACATGAAAGGCCTTCTTTTCACGCACCTTAGAATTAGCAACAAGTGCAAATACCTGCATGAATTATTCGATGCCAGATATACAATACTGCTTTGAACAAGTAAGATCTGTGGGGGAGAAAAACAGGAGGGGTGTGTGTGTGTGTGTGTGTGGGGGGGGGGGGGGGGGTTACTACAAGCGCAGATACTTACTGGTTTACTACAAGCGCAGATACTTACTGGAATGGTCTTGTCTTCAAATAAACGTGTCTCAAAATTTCAGCACTTAAGTGCATGCATATTATAAATGTATCAAGGTTCAATTTCCGGCATGAAATCGGGATTCTTAAATTCAAGTTGCTGACTTGCAGGTTTAATTCAATGTTTAATTTTCTTGGTTTGCTTTTCCCCCTCTAAAGCCTAAAAAACAGAAAGGAATGTGGGCCATTCTCTGCTGCTTACAAGGATAAAATCCAAGCAACATCAAAATTAACCGGCTTACATAGTTTGCATTCCGAATCAGTACAATCAATAATTTTGATAGCACCCCCACCCCCACTCTCTCTCTCTCTCTCTCTCTCTCTCTCTCTCTCTCTCTCTCTCTCTCTCTCTCTCTCTCACCCGAAACTGAAAACACTATTCGCGACAAATATGAAAAAAGACATAAACAGTAAAATACATAGCAATGCCGATGGACAGCACATCACGCGGCGCGCATCAACAGAAAACACTGCCGTGCTCGTGTACAGACAATGCTATGTAATCCTACCCCACACCAAACACACAGCGATACTGATCTACTGGGGAAAAGAAACAAACGTCTCAACAGAAAATACTGCCGTGCTTGTGTATAGACAACACTATCTATTCTACCCCCCACACAAACACAACATTACTGATCTACTGGAAAAACAAACACACAAAAAAAAACAACATTAAAAACAAAAACAAAACGTATCAACAGAAAATACTGCCATGCGATGTCATTAAGCAGAAAACACCGACTGATGCTGAACCTTTCCGTTACAATGAGAAAATTATGCATTATGTACACACACACACACACACACACACACACACACACACACACACACACACACACACACACACACACACCTACCTACCTACCTATCTACCTATCTATCTAGCTATCTATCCAGACAAAGGACTCAACAACAATCACGTTGAATTTTTCCCAATATTTCGACCTCTTTGGTCTTCCTCAACGGACTTTAATGATTGAATTGCATGTAGCAGCCTCCGTTCACACTTAAAAAAAAAAGCAGTTCGCCACAGTTCCAATGGTTAGAGAAAGGACATCGGTGGAAGGGTACTAAGCTACGAGAAACACGAGAAAATAAAATAAGGTCAGAGAAAGAGAGGAGAGAGAGAGAGAGAGAGAGAGAGAGAGAGAGAGAGAGAGAGAACCGCCTGCACGCACAAGAGAGATGGCGATGGGGGAGGGGGTGGAAGGAATGAGCCAGGAAAAAGGTTAGGAAAAAAAAATGGGGGGGGGGGGGGGGAGGAGGGGGAGCTAGAAGGGGGAAATAGGGGGATAGGTGAAGAGAGAGGAAAACCCAAGGAAGTCGGAAAGTTTTGGTACAGAGAGAGGGAGGAATAATTTAAGTGAGACGGCCGAGCTGAGAGAGAGGGAGAGCGACAGGGAGGGAGAAAGAGGGAGAGAAGAAAGGGAGGGAGGAGGTGAGAAAAAAAAGGGGGGGGGGGGGGGTCAGGGGAGAGGGGAATGTGGGGGGCGCGAGTACATCTCAATTATTTCTTTCTCAACGATCCCAAGAAAAGTATTTTTTGCTAAATATAACGTCCCTGTCTAAGACAAAAAGAAGTTCCATGAAAGACAGATTCCCAGACAAAAGCGTGCCTCAGCAGTACAGTTTAAGATCTCTAAGAGATAACACAATATACCACATAAATGTTTCCATATTTTAAACTGTAGAAAACGTCCAAGTTAAAAATCATATACTTTCCATTAAGTTCAAACAGTGTAACGTCACAACAAAACTGTCCACTGTGGTCTACAGGAATAACATACAGATATGTTAAAAAAAACATAAATGAGAACATATCCGTAATGAATATGGTCTGTTACCCACTATTCAATGCTATGGTCATATTGAGAAGGAAGGGGAATGGAGAGGGAAAGAAAGGAGTAAGGGGGGGGGGGGGGGGGGGGGGGAGAGAGAGAGAGAGAGAGAGAGAGAGAGAGAGAGAGAGAGAGCAGAGAGAGAGAGAGAGGGAGAGAGAGAGAAAACAAGGTGGGCAGACAGACAAAGAAGGAGGAAGAGAGAGAGGAGGAGGATTAAGAATAAGCATTGAGAAAGAGAGAGAGAGAGAGAGGGGGGGGGGCAGAGAGAGAGAGAGGGGGGGGGTTAGGGGGTTAACAGACCGAGATCCAGACGGCCAAACATGACAGAGAGAGAGAGAGAGAGAGAGAGAGAGGGTGAAAAAGTGGAGGAGAAGGGGAGGGGGGTTAGGATGTTACGGTGGGCGGAAAAAAAAGTGGGGAGGGGGGGAAGGCAATGTAAAAAAGCAAGAAGAGATAAGAAATGCACTACAAGACAATAAGTCTGATAATACCTTCCACACCGAATAAGAGATGCCCAACAGGACGGAATGGCATAAACATTGATTGTATACAGATATAAAAACGTACATATAAAATAGAAAATGAATCACCCCCACTCATTCCTCTCCACCCCACCCCCATACATTAAAATCAACAACAAGAAGGATAAAACTAGCAATAACAACACCAGCACAACAACAACCCATACCAACAACAACAACAACAACAACAACAACAACAACAACAACAAACAACAACACAACAACAACACACACACACACACACACACACACACACCACACACACACACACACACACACACACACACACTCCTCTCTCTCTCTCTCTCTCTCTCTCTCTCTCTCTCTCTCTCTCTCTCTCACACACACACACACACACACACACACACACACACACACACACACACACACACACACACACACACACACACACACACACACACTCACTCACTCACTCACTCACTCACTTTATTCAGTAAAAGGGATTAAGTCTGAATTTAGAATAGTATTGCGTGGAGCCTAACTCACTTTATTCAGTAAAAGGGACTAAGTCTGAATTTAAAATAGTATTGCGTGGAGCCTTATGAACGCATAGAATGAATTAAAATTAGAGCTGAGGGGGTGATGGGGGAGAGGAAAAGGAAACTAACAATTATGCCTCCAAAGTACTGAGGCCCAAAGGAAATAAAGTCTTTAGTTTGTGGATCCAGAATAGTTCTCTTTTAATATGTGGTGTGAGTGTTTAGGATTGCTGTTGAATATCCCAAGCATTATCAGCTGCAATTAATTGTGCAGAACAATCCTTAATTGGATCTGGCAACAGATCAAATCCTTGTGAATGGTAGATTGTGTGTGTGTGTGTGTGTGTGTGTGTGTGTGTGTGTGTGTGTGTGTGTGTGTGTGTGAGAGAGAGAGAGAGAGAGAGAGAGAGAGAGAGAGAGAGAGAGAGAGAGAGAGAGAGAGAGAGTGATAATCACCATTTAAGTGTGATCGCTGCAGATTTTGGTGGCTTTCGTCTGAATGGCTAAGTGGTGGTGACCTTATTTCATGAGGACACTGAAATTGCTGTCGCGGCGTCCGGCAGGGGAGTTGATTCTAACCAGTTAGGTAAACAAGCAGACGAAGTGCGTGAGTAAAACTCTTGGGCTTGAAAAGAGCGTACTAGTAATTTGCAGTTACTTGAAGGAGCTGCGTCGTGGAAAAGTAATAACAGTGACACACAAGTGCTAGGGCGTGCAGTTATTAGGAGAGAATTTAGCCCTAGCACTGCGACAAAACAGCCGTAGACGGTTTACAGGGGGCTTTGACGGTTCTGAAAGTACCATTGATGGGCCAGGAGACTGACACTGACAGAAAGACTGTGAGAGACTCGACTTGGTGGTTGGTGCTATTGAAGGGCTTGGGAAAGAATCAACCTCCAAGCCACACTCTGGAGTTACCAGGTAAGGTAGACTGTGTGTGTGTGTGTGTGTGTGTGTGTGTGTGTGTGTGTGTGTGTGTGTGTATATAAACGAACTTTTCCAAAGTGTAGGGAGAAAACTTTATATATGTATTAATGGTTTAGAAGACATTTTCACGTTCTTTTGGTGTATCATAATTGTACATCGAATCATCATTAGTCATTTTCATTGTTTGCAAACGTGTTCAATGTCGATCTATCTGGCCTGCATCAGTGACTAATAGGAATAATAGGTATGCATTTCTGAAGTTTGCATGGAAGAATGCCATACCTGGGACGGTTAACGGAGGAGAGAGAGGGGGGGGGGGGGGGGGGGGGGGGGGGGGGGGGGGTGGGGGGGGGGGGGGGGGGGGGGGGGGGGGGGGGGTATGTGTTTACTTGTATTGTATTGCATACGAAACCGAAATTTGAAAGATGGAGAACATGTTTTTAAGGCTCGGATAATGAGAAATTGAAATGACCCTTTGAAATGGGTTGGGCATGTCCGCACACGCGCGTACGGAAGTTATGCACACAGATAGACAATGTAATTATTCGATTAGTTGCTATTCAGTAGGTTCATTGGCAAGTTATATGTGTATATTTGAAGGGATTGTGATGACACTGAGGCTTCAGTTTGAAACAAAGAGAATGTGGTAGAAAAGCTTGAGTGAGAAGTACTTACAGTTTAAAATCCATGACTCTTCCATTAATTGACCTACTTGATTTGCAGGTGAAAATCCGATAGAAATGGAGCAGATACGAAACAGGTAAGTGGTGTGGTAGTTTTCTTTTTCACCTTTTTACTGTTGTTGTGGTAAGGATGCTCTGTGAAACATAATACTTGTTTTCACAGTTATTGACTTTGACAGTTTTAACATATGATTATTTCTAAGTCTAAATTTGCAGCCCCAAACAGTAACATTTGAACTAACGGTTTATTTGTTAAGGACTGTAATGATTTGTTAATCTATTGTTGTGTGTGTGGGTGTACAAAACTTGCCACTGTCTCTGTTCGTTTATCTATTGTTGTGTCTGTGTTTTCTCTCTTTCTCTCTCTCCCTCACCCTCCATCCCTCCTCCTCCCTCTCTCTCTCTCTGTCTCTCTCTCTCTCTCTCTCTCTCTCTCTCACTCACACACACACACACACACACACACACACACACACACACACACACACACACACACACACACACACACACACACACACACACACACACACACACACACACACACACACACACACACACACCACATGTGCTCATACACTTGTAAACAAGTCTAAATAGTGCTGACATGGAAGATGTGTGTGGTGATAGTCAATGGATGATACTGTTGTGTGTTTGCTTCTTCATAAGTTTCCTTCTTTATAAAAAAAAAGTGCTTACAGAGGCTTGAGTGTTGTGTATGTAGTGTTGGATGTGCGACAGTCTGTGCTTATGCTACCAGCTGAAATAATATTCTCAATTTGGAGTATTAAACTGCTATGGATTGTTTAATGTTGTAGTTATCTTACTGATTTCAGTTACTGTTGTCCGTGCTGCATGTGATATTGCTTGAAATTTTGGAATTTGAGGTCTGTTTGCATTGAGAACGTCATTTGTATATAATTGAACTAAAGAGTGGAGTGATATCTTTTGCAAATTCTACATGTTATGGGTGGCTATTGAAATAAACATAGGTAAAGAAAGAAATTGACATATGAAACCAGATCGTAATAAGAAATAAATCTTTTTTTCCGCATAGAATATGAAAGGGAGGGTTTTTTTTTTTTTTTTTTTTTTTTTTTTTAACCTTCTCTGTGTGTTAAAGTGAAGCATCAGTGTCATTGCACTCTCTTTCCGTGCCCTGCCCCCTCTCGCCTATTCCCCCCCGCCCGCTCCTCACCTATCCCTTCCTCCTCCCCCCCCCCCCCCCCTCTGCCCCCCCCCCCTTCACCACCACTCCTTCACACACCGCCCACTCGTCCTCCCACCGCTCCCCCCCGACCGCCCGCTACCCTCCCCCCCCGCCCCCCCCCCCCCCCCCCCCCCCCCCCCCCCCCCCCCCCCCCCCCTGCCTCCGCGTCCCCACCGCACCTTGTTTCCCCGTAACCCCGCCCCTCTCTTCACTTCCTCCACGTCCACCACTCAACCTGCCCCTCTTCTCCCCTCCGCGTTATCCCGCATGGGAGGTGCATGTGATGTATATTCTGGAAAACTTATTGTTGTGCTTGATGACAGTGTGCGTGGTTCTTTTTGGAAGTTATCTCCTTGTGTGTTATTCACTTTCACATTGTACATCTTTTTATATACATGTTTTGTAAGTGGTTTGACCTCATGAGATGAAGGAGAGACAGACAGACACCAATCATTATGATTATGTTTCTCCTCCTTCTACTTCTTTTGTTTTCTTGTTGTTGTTTTGTTTTGGTTTATTATTGGCTGTTGACCATAACTGAAATGTAACCAGATTTTTAACATTGCGCATACAACCAATACTTCATGTGATCGAGCACTGACATACATGTCTGATTAAAAACTATGTTGATTTGATGGTTGTGTTTTTATTCTCAGATTTCTACAGAAAGGGATTAACAATACTTGTCACATTACTTGATTACACTCGTGTGTTAATCAGGAAAGAGGAAGATTATGATGGAGCAGTGAGGCCAATGCTGCAGATGAAAGCAAGACAGGAATGAAGTCAAGCTAGAGGAACGTGCTGATCAGGCTGTACAGCACAACAATGACAAGTAGCCCATTTTTAAGGTATACTTTTCTCCTTATGCATGCTGATACGTTTGCCAAAACTCCTTATGTAGACAAACAATTGTGTGTGTTGATGATTTGTCTGTTCATCCAAGTCATCCGATCTTGAACAGTTTGATACGGTTTGGAACAAAGGTCGGCGATCGTGAAGGGAGACACAGGGAAAGAGTTAAAAAATACAGTATGACAGGACAGATCACCCCCAACATCGTCATGACACGTGCAATGGTTGCAAATCAGGAGGGAGCCTTCATTTCAATCAGCAGTATCCTACAGTCACTCTGAATTGCGTTGGTATTGTTTGCTGTACAAAATTCAGCTCTCACTTTTCCTATCGCTTTGGAGTTGTCCAAAAAAAGACCTTTATGTACGCTTCAACTTTGTTACTTTTACTTCAAAAGTACAGTTCATGTTCAGTAGAGATGTACCTTTTCCTTTCACTAGTTTTCCTCTTCTTAACTGTGAACAATGCTTTATTGCATGTTTGCACACACCCTGTCACACAATGAAGACTGCATAAGCATATTTGAATGAAGATAGGAAAAGTATATCTTTCTGTTGAATAGTGGTTTATATTATTTGTTTTCTTCAGGAGCCTGACATTTTAGATGAAGCCGAGAACTTCACTGAGTTTCATAATATACAAACAGTATATACAGATAATCTGTGTGTAGCAGTGTGGCAACGTTATTGCATTACATAAAAAGACAATACACAGACACTCTGTGTATGAGTGTGCCATAACTTTACTGCATTCCATACAGAAAGTACAAAAAGAGTGCTACAGCATCGTTGGATTTCATGAAGACGGTACCCAGAGAAATTCTGTGTTTGAGTGCCAACTTACAGCTTTAGATACAGCAGGTACTTTTGTGTCTCTTGTGAAATTGTGAAAGATAACAAATAGACCTTTTCTTCACATGTGCAGATACGTGTGTATACCTTGATTCATGGTAAGAAACAGATTGGGAAAAAAACAGATGTTGATTGGGCACATCACATAGCTCAGGTGTCTGTAACAGCATTTACCACTTACAGACATTTTAAAATTTCAGTCATTGGTAGAGAGAAATTGTTACAGTAATGACATCTGTTGCCAATAAATTTTTAAAAGAAGTGTATGGCCTCAGTTAGCAGTCACTGATCTGCAGCTGTGTTATTTATCAGTCAGATAAGCGTGTTCACAGTAGCAAAAAGGAGTACTGGACATTTTGGTATAATGACAGAGGAAAAACGTTATGACCACATTTTTCTTATTTCTTATGTTTCAGTGAGGAGAGAGTGTTCAGTGACAGCGCATTGTCCTGTGAAGAGGAATGTAAACCTGAGGTAAGAGATTTTGCTGGCAAGCTGTGAGAATGAGAAATAACTGACATTTCACATGTGCATTGCAAAATAGATCTATAAATAGTATGTTAGAGCACGCAGTCTTGGCTGTTTTTTTTAGATTGAGGCATGTAAATATAGCTATATGAAGACATGTTATCCTTTACTTCCAAATATATATTTTGTTCAGACATGTTTCGAGTTCGCTTAGGGTTTCTTTGACAGTTACAGGCCATGCCTACATCTTTAGAAAGCATGATGCAAGCTGTATGTTTTTCACAACGGCTCAAGTAGGATGTGTCGGCTGCAGTTTTTTCTTCATTTCCTTTTCCGGCAGAAAAATTGCACGTGAGAGGCTAAGACGGTTGAAAAGTGTGTGACTGAGCATTTGAATTAACCACTATTAAGCAGCTATTGACTTCTAACACCATTGATTTCACTTCTATTGGAAACTTTCATGACGTGCAGTTTTTCTTAATAACAAAGTTTTGTTTGCATTAAAGGGAAAATTCATGGTACAGGAAAATGACACTTGATAAGCTTACATGTACAGTTTAAGGATGAAGATTGACATGAAATCGATAAATTAATATTTACGAGGGAAATAGCTGAACCACCTTCAATCAGAGAAAAGGTAATATACACTGTGGAGTTTAATGTGTATGTGCTCGTTCGGTTTTTCCCGTTCTTCCTTTTCTTTTAGGAAAAGGAAGGGCCTGACAGCCCAATGCATATTATGTTATCATGCAGGGAATGACTTTCAACCACTTTCTCTGTCCTCGCTTGATGTGTTATTCCCTCTTGCCTCCATCAATCTCTCTCCCTCCTTACAGCTGATTACCTATCCTCAACCTTCACTGCCTCTCTCCTCATGATTGCCGGTATGTCATGGAAGCATTCAGTGTGTGTGTGTGTGTGTGTGTGTGTGTGTGTGTGTGTGTGTGTGTGTGTGTGTGTGTGTGTGTGTGTGTGTGTGTGTGTGTGCGTGCGTGTGTGTCCTTCCTTCATTTAACGTCCTATCCACTATTCGTGATATTACACACACACACACACACACACACACACACACACGCACACGCACACAAAGTGAATGTGTACAGAAGTAATTGCGAGCGTGCTCATAATGTGTGTATGTGTATATGTATGGGTGCGCGTGCACGTGTGATGTGTGTGTGTGTGTGTGTGTGTGTGTGTGTGTGTGTGTGTGTGTGTGTGTGTGTGTGTGTGTGAATATTTTTACACAAGTCATAAGTGAAGATTAACATGAAACAAATTACTTATAACCAACAACTAACTAATCAATTAAAGTCAAAACGGATGAGAGTATTAAAAAAAAAAAAATAAACAAACAACACACACAAAAATACACAACACAAAAAAGTCCTTTGAATCCCCCCTTCCCATTTTATCCACCCCACCCACTTCCTTTCTTATCACCCGCAAATAATGTTAATAAAAATATATTATAAGTATTTTCCAATAGGGGTGCGCTCTAAGTGTACAAAGAAATCGTACGTTAAAGCTGGTGACTGAAAAATGGCCTGCAGAGTATTTTGCTTCAATACTGGAATGATTTTTTTTTCATATCATAGCATGAAACAATATGAACTGGAGTAATTAAATTTTGTTTCCACATAGGCAGACTACGTTTTTTTTACATATTTTGTTTTAAATGCATTACGTTTCCACCTGTGCATTAATGAGAGTAATTTTGTATTACGGTTAAAATTCTCTTTGTTTCTTTTAATATCAAACTGTTCTTTACAGACGTGAGCTACCATACTATATTCGAAAGCTTTCCAGATATGCGACTTAACTAAGTTACACTGTTCATGTACTGATAGGGGGAAATCAAACAATTCTGAATCACAACTATTTTTGGCTCCACGTTTAGCTGCCCTGTCTACTTTTTCGTTATAATGTAAAGAACAATGAGAAGGAATCCACAAAAAGCTACATGGGTTCCTCATGTTTATCATACAACTTATCTCTATGATCATTTCAGGTCTTGTGGGCAATTGAAAAACTTTTAGTGCCTGAAGAGTTGATTTAGAATCAACACAGAACAGAATCTGAAATATTGTTTTTGGGAAGTTTAAAAGGTAAACTAAAGCCAGGAGTATCGCTGTTAATTCTGCTGTAAATATCGATTCATTAATTCCGATATGAAATGATTTCTCTTCTCTTACGTCTGGTATTAAGAATGCACAACCTGTTTGTTTATCAATGCACGAACCATCTGTGTATATTTTCAAATAATTTGAATAGTTCTTTTCAACATGGCATTTGATATAGCTTGCTAACGTGTTTATGTTTTCATCGTTTTTCATATTGGTAAGTTCCAATATCAAAATGTGCTTTATTAAGCTTCCATGGTGGCATAGGAGAAAATAACGATCTGATGGATAGAGAATCGTTATCAATCGAAACTCCAGAATCAGTAATACGTTTTGACGTGTAAGTTGCCAGTGTTTTTTGAGAAACTATAGATTTTGCTCTTTTACTTTTAGGAAAATCAATATCTGACCTCATTTTTATTTCGGATCTAATGTGCGTTTTATTAATTGTACGCCTGATAACAAATTTTACAACATGCTAACTCTCTGTATTCATCTAAGGGAAGCATATACGCTTCGTAATACGTACGAGAAGATGATACATGCACCGGAAGGCCAGTGTGTGTGTGTGTGTGTGTGTGTGTGTGTGTGTGTGTGTGTGTGTGTGTGTGTGTGTGTGAAGAGGACAGCAGAATACCTGTTGCAATTAATAATATGAAGCATGTCATCTATAATATGAATTGATGCATTATGACAGGGTTGTTTTTCTCTGCAACGAGGCACTCGGAAATGGAGCACATTGTACATGACGAAGTAACGAAGAATGTCATTCTTGCAATGTTTGGGACACCGCCCGGCAGACCGAGTGAAACGCAGACAGTGAAAGAGAATGTCAAAGTGAAAAAGGAAAGAGAGAGTGCCATTACATTCGTCTTGACAGTCTCAGGGAAAGAAATGGAACTATAATATAGTTCATCTGCACTTGATCACTTCAAACATGTCATTTGAAACATATTGTATGCTTGTTACATTCGGCTAGGAATACTAACTTGCCCTTTATATGACTCTTGGGAAGCACAAAGC
Source organism: Conus betulinus (assembly GCA_016801955.1). Lineage (NCBI taxonomy): Eukaryota > Metazoa > Mollusca > Gastropoda > Neogastropoda > Conidae > Conus > Conus betulinus. The sequence goes on from JADBJO010005225.1 coordinate 60,422, forward strand.
ATCCGAGAGATGGACATGACACTCCCCACAGCAGTGAGTATGACTGCAAGAGGGATTATACCTTTGTGAAGATGTGATTCAGATTTGCCATGAGCCGACAAGAAGTATGACTTTCCCACCTGATGTTGGTAGTGATTTTGAATTCATCATGAAGTGACACATGTCCTTCATTAACAGAACGAGGCAAACATTTGTGATTAACTCCGGAAATGTAAACTAACCTACTGAAACTGATTGAGTGACATTAATTTTTGTAAAGGGCTTTCAATCCGAGATAACTAGCTGTCTTTTTCGCCATCCTATCTCGTTCCAATCTGTACAGCCTTCCCGACAGTCCGTCAGTACACAGAAACATCAGTAAGATGATGCAGCTACATTACCGAATAGAAGATATCAGCTGTAAGGTAGGAACAGACTTCTTGGAAGTAGCAATGGTCCTTTTGCTTCCCTTAAAAGTCTCACACAGCAAGTGTTTTTTTCTGATTGCACTTGTAGATTACTTTGATCTGAAACGTGTTGGAACATTTGCAGGTCTATACATTTTACAGGAAAGAGAATTTCAAGGCACTTGAAAGGACTTCATTGGAAATAGGAGACAAACTGTGCATAGAATAGGGACGACTCCAAGATGCAACTGATTGAGAGAAGACCTTCAAGCATATGGACGACAAACGGGAAGCCAGATCAACATCTGGAAGAAGATGTCCACAGACGATTACCACATCAACATGCAGGTGAGAGTCTTTTTTTTCATTTATGAGAGGATATCAAGTCAAGTCAAGTCAAGTAAACTTTATTGTCTCAATTTGATAAATTAATTTGTGGTCACACACATTCACAGCAAATAAACAATTTTACCCATTTTCTCACATAATGACATACATTTATATAAAGGAATTTGGATTTCAATTAAACATCTCCTCGGTTCATAAAATCAATGGACAGGGGAATAAAACTTTGTTTAAATCTGACACTTCTGCATTTTAAACCGATCGATATCTTGTTCCTGACTGAAGAAGGTCATACTGATTTGCAAGAACGTGGGTCTGGTCACACGCAATCTTCTTCGCTTTACAAACAACACGGCACCTGTACAGCTCACTCAGACTTTTTTGTCTCTCACCAACGATTTTTCCTCCCACGTTCACCACTTTCTCAAGCACATTTCTACTCTTCACACACAGTCAACCCACCATACCAACACATAAATGAGAAAGTTAAAACAGATTCCAAGAAGCATGAATAAAATGTCCGAAGAATGTCAGTATTCACATGAGATGATCGCAGCTTGCGAAGACAATATAATCTGGTTTGACATTTTTTTTTTTGTGGACATACTCAACATGGATTTAAAATTCAGCTTATTATCTATAAAAGTTCCTAAATATTTGTATGATTCAACACGTTCTACTTCAGCACCTTTGATAAAAAGTGGTGGTACAGCTTTTGGATTCTTTCTAAAATCAATCAACATTTCTTTCGTTTTTGTTACATTCAGATCAAGATAGTTATGATCGCACCAGTCAACAAATCTTTTGAACCTCCTTGAAGTAAACAGAATCAGAGTTGGAGAGGTCCACAAGTGCTGAGTCATCTGAATATTTAATGTACAAAGTTGAATCACTTCCTGAACAATCATTTGTGTACAGTTACACGAATCTGGCTACTGTATGACATGCGAAAACACGCACGTGTTTTCCGTGTGAATGGTAGATAATGTAGCAACAACTTGGCAGTGAGGAAAAAGATGTTTGTCAGGGTACAGGGAAAGCCACACTACATGCGTATTCTTATGGCAATTTGCAGCCAAAGGTAACATGTACATGAATCTTGTCGCATATGTCCATTACTGAACAATTAAGTATTGTAGGAAAAGAAGTGCAGGTTAACAAGTCTTCTGTCATTATTGTTATTATTTAGGAATGATCCGAACTTAACAACCAAAAAAAAAAAAAAAAAAGGGGGGGGGGGGGGGGGGGGGGGGGGGGGATGTGACTATGTGTGAACAAAAGATGAAGAAAGTACATCATGAATATGAAAAGCCTTCACTATCTGCACGAGAGAACGATCGTAATGTATCTCGTAGGTAGATCTACTTCTATTGCCTGCTTCAGGCCTTCGTCCACATTGCATTTGTGTGAGCATTTTGTAGGATTAACAACGGGACTCGGTATGAAAAGTTGGTTTTATGCTTGCATTGAACATGTTCAATCTGGGACAGGAGTCACTAATATGTACGATAATCATTAGGTAATGATCTTTGTGTATGAAAATCATGATAGATGTAGGACACCTCTTGGGACAATACTGGCTATGGGAGAATGTGTACAAAGCCTTCCGCTACATTTACAGGCGGTCCCCTCATACAACTGCGGCATTGATGATCGCATTTGAACAGCTACATTGTATGCTCCTAGTTTTAATGAGGTGGAGGGTGCAGAACACTTGCAGAATTTGGTGGCAGCTGTTGGACACATTCATCGAAATTCCACTTACAAGTCTTGTTCTCAACTAGTACAACCATACACTCAGTTCTGACTTGGGTTTGGGTGGTGTCGTATGTGCTGCCTAGGTGCCTTTAATAAATACAATCACTGACAATTGACATGAAATAGTACGTACAGACATTGCAAAAATAAAATCCAATTGGCAGCGCACTTAGGGTTTGACTACTACAGGCGTCAACTACAGCTGCTCTCAACTATTATGCAGTTTGTGATATGTAACATTTCACCAAGTTCACCTTTAGGGGAGGGAACTGCATGTGGACATCGTTCGCATTCCGTGGTTGTCAGAAGCAATGACTTTGTTTTCTGGGGGTGATGTTACATATGACTGAGTGCAATCCACTCTACAACATCATTGGCACTTTTTTCGTACATTCCAAGAATAATTACGTTAGTGATGACTTCATGCTTCAAGTGTGCTTTTGGCAAAGCCTTTTAGGGTCAGTGTGCTGCGGTCACTGTCAGTCTTGAAGGCTGAAGAGTATTCCATACAATGTTAGTTGTAGTCTGACTTCTTCAGATGATGTTTTGTATACTTCAGGCGCCTTACAGTATGCTAAAGGCTATTGTTTCTTGGTACGTTCGTGACAACGTGATGTGTTTTGGCACTGTGCTGCTCAGTACCTGGTTATCTGCTGTACAAATTTGAGTGACAGAAGTCCCCTGTCTGTTTGAATGGGCAGAGAACAAACAGTACGATGTCTGTCATTGTCCTTATGTCCGTCTTCTTGCGTTGCAGGGTGGTGATCCTCTGCTCCACAAGTGAAAACGACGTGAGGAACTGGTTGTCTGACTCTGTGCCCGCACACATGAACATGGCTGACTGGTTTGCACAAGTACTTCAGTCTTCAGCACAACTGCACATCGTCATACCCGCAGATGCTGCTTGTCTTCCAATCGAAAAAAAAACCACATTCTTATTCTGAGAGCCCCCCACCAAGTGGTCAGTGTTGGCAGAAGACAGAGGATGATCCCCTGCAAACGGCAAGGCAAGGTCACTTTGGCTCCACGTAATGGCCCATTACTGTCAACTTACATTTTGTGGACACTCCTTTTTCTATGAAATCAGGATGGCAGCGTTTGACTGGACCACAGTTACACATGTGGTGGCCTGTGTTGAAGTTGGTAGTCCAGTTCTTGCAAAGTCTATGCTTGTTGACCAGTACCCCTTGTCTTCTTTCTACAGTGATACTGACGTGGGAGAAAAAGCATGTCGTGGCTGTAATCCCGCCATGTCATACAGGGAAGTTGAACATATCAGACACTTTCTTTACATGCAAAAGTCTTATGGTTGCTAGTTTTTCATTTAAGTCGTTGGATGACCTAATCCTGGGCTGAAAGTTCTTAAGTGGACTGGCATCTGTGATGATAGCACTGCAACTGGAAGCAGGCGGATCAGTTACTCAGATGGCCTTAGGGGTAGGTGATGTCTCCTTGTCAGCTGTAGAAAGAAGACATATTTTTTCGATGTCATTTATAGGCTGGAACCAGGCTGCTGTGTACTTCCTGTTCAGCACAATCAAATGACACGACAGTGACAAGCTTGTGAGAAGCCCAGTTTAGTGCATTACCTTTTAGAGATAGTGCCTCTGATGTGCTGTGCAAACGGAATCACGATAGAATATATATTCCGTCTCACCAGCTTGGAGGAAGTGTTCATGAATGCTGACTGGTTATTCATGAAGCCATTGTTAGGCCTCTTGAAAGAGGGGAATGTTTACCACAGGTGTGTCGTGCGAAAGAGGCAGGCTAACATGGGTTGTGGCCATATGTAATTTACGACACCCCTGACGCTCCTCCCTCCTCCAACTACGTCCCTCCTTCTTTCAAACCCTGTTTGTGCCTGTGCTTGTGTTGGTCTTTGTTCGTGTACATTATGTAGGACAAAAAAGTGTTATGAAAGCTTTTCACAACAGTGCTGTTTTACAGCGGTGAGTGGTTCAGAAAATTCCACACCGTTGCAGTAAGTACAGTGAAGGCCATCTGCTTTCATGAATGAGAGAGACACCGTAAATGGGAAGGTTCACCATTCATTTTTTGTGATAACACTTCAAACATACCTCAGAGCAACAAACTGACTATGATCAGTTAATGTGATTGGTCAAAGGGAGAGAATTAACTGTGACTGTCAGTGGTTGCAACCGGAGGCATATGAAAAGACCACAACTCCCTGGACAGTAAATTTTGGCATGATTTGTGGTACACAAATTGTCGAACTGTTCGTCTCTTGGTTGTTATTTTCCGATGTTTGAGGGTAAGAGTCCGACTTTTAAGTGGTCAAAAGTCCCTGGAGTTATGAAAAATTGACTTCTGATAGGCTTAGGTTTCTGTTTTATTTAGAACAAAGACAGTATGCAGGACTTTGTAATTAGTACGTTACATTCCACTTCTATGCAACATGACCCACACCACGTCCTAACCATTTTTGGCCAGAAGTAGATGGAAATGAAGTGAGGGAGGGAGGGAACAATAAACAGTAAACAAATGGAGTAACTTTTGCTCCCATAAGAAAACCTAACAGAGTAACTTGTATTCAAGACTGGCAAAGCCTTTTAAACTTAAATGAAGTCAGACAAATACATAGACGAACAATCTAATAGTGGGGGAAAAAAAACAAGCACAGGCCAACAACTCAACTGTCTTCATAGTAATAACTTGACAAAGATTTGGACTTTAGGGGGGGGGGGGGGGGGGGGGGGGGGGGGGGTAGGAGGGCGGTTGAGGATGGAGAAACTGGGAACATGAAATTAATCAAACATATACAGGTATGAAAACTCTAAACAAGCTGCATAAGGGAACCATCGTAATCCCCTTTGAAGGCAGATACATTTGTATTGCCTGCTCCGAGGCCTTTCGTCCGCTGGATCGGAGCTCATTAGGAAGACATGGCTGGTTGTGTCTGCGCTCCTGCCGTCAGATAGAGTTGTTGACTTGTGCTTGTTTTTCCCCCACTATTAGATTGTTCGTCTATGTGTTTGACTTTATTCAAGTTTAAAAGGCTGTGCCAGTCTTGAATAAAAGTTACTCTGTGTTAGCTTTTCTTATGGGAGCAAAAGTTACCCCACTTGTTTACTGTTTAGAAATGGATGGTAATTGCTTTCAACAGTCGCTTTTAGTTTGATGCTGGGCTGTTTGCAGGCAGATTGACATACAGGAACAGGACTCCGCGAGGGTTTCCGGCTGAAAGACAGTGTGAGGGGTGTGTGTGCTAAAGGCCTGCTTTGTGAAGTGAGCCGAGGGGAGGGGCACGCATTGGAAGACTGTGAATGATGTCATTGGACGGACATCAACCAAGAGAGGTGAAATGATTTGTTGGCGGTGGTTCTTCTTCTTTAACTATGACTGTACTATGACATGCGAGTTGAAATTCAGGCAAGACCTGAGAACGTTAACTGACCGGCCCCAGCACTGTGGTCAGTGAGGTGGTTCTTCATTAACTATCACTGTACCATGACATGCGAATTGAAATTCAGGCAAGGCCTGAGAACGTTAACATGGTGTACTGAGTGTGTTTGTGCAAAATCGTAACTGTGCTGTGCGGCCTTTAGTGATGGGGTACGGGGAGGGGGTGGTGGACACTGACCGACCCGGCACTGTGGTCAGTAAGTGAGTTATCACACGTTGCGTGTTGAACTCCTCATTCACCTACTCTGGCAAACCTGTTGTGAACCTGACCGTTACTTGTAGTGTAGCAGATGTAGATTTTCTGAAGTTTCTCGTTTGGTTTTGTTTGACCAAATTTGTAGGGTTGACTGGAACTGCTCTGGTGGCACTGTCGTGCACTTTGTGCGTACAATTTTTTGTTGTAAATGTTGTGGTCCGATTTGTTGTGGATCGGTGATCTGTTGATGGCAGTATGTCTGTAAGCACCAGTATATGGAAGGAATAACGTATACCTCCACTGACGCATTGGTTATGGTGTCCATGGTGTGATACGTATGCTGTACTACATGTTCAAAGACTGTCACACCTCTGTCCTCAGTCATATATTATGCGATGAAATCCATGACTACAACTGCAGCCAGTTGTCTGAGAGGGAAGTAGGTCATGATGTCGCTTTGTTTCACATCACGATGGTACATGACTGACAGAAACAATCCACTTTAACCTTTGCACACATATTATGATATCAGACACTGCTTGGAAACATTATGTATGCACATGTACAGTCAACCTTCAGTCTTCCTTTCCTTGCATTACCATCTGGAACTTGAAAACCTTTGCTGTACATCATTGACAGTTACAAACAGGTCTGCACCTGAGAAACAGGTAGGCACTTGTCGGACTTTGAAGTATATCAGTGACATTCGGAAATATGTCTGCACTAGTCGGATGGTGCAATGGGGACAGAGAGAGAGAGAAGGACAGAGAGACAGACAGAGAGACAGACGAAGAGAAAGACAGAGACAGGGAGAGACAAAGAGACAGTCAGACAGACAGAGACAGAGAGAGACAGACAGTGAGAGAGAGACACAGACAGAGAGAGAGAGAGAGAGAGAGATACATACAGAGACAGAGACACACAGACACACACACACACACACACACACACACACACACACACACACACACACACACACACACACACACACAGAGACAGACAGAGGGAGAGAGAGAGAGGCTTTGTACCAAAAGTTTGTATGCGTTATGGACATGTGCGCTGCATTTGGGAAGGGAACTAATTTGCTACTTTCCAAAGTATTGAAGTACACAAACTTAAACAGTGTAAAACAGAGTATGTGTTGATAGTATATTACTATCTGCGGCATAACAACTTTGTAGATTGGATTTGAGGCAGAGGGAACAGAACATAGACATTTGTTCATAAGAATGGAGTACAGCTTTGGAAACATAGGACAGGAGGTGAGGACATTCTCGTTTGAAGTTGTTTATGGCGAAGACGTCATGTGTCATTACGTTTCTGGCATATTTTTCAGCTTCACATCCAGTGGGTATTTCATTTATTTTGCACAGGAGCATGATAGTCAATACTTGCATATTTCCTTGCAATCTAAAGGAACAATGTAATTGTTATTTTATAAGGGCAGCAGTCTGTGCGTCTAAAAGGTATGGCATGTCATAGCAATGACTATAGTCAAATTCGTTGATCACAATGACAATACCAAATTTGTATTTCTATTGTCATGACAACAATACTAGGAAGCTGTAGAAGCAGTGAGTGTGACCAGTCCATCCGTATGGCTGATAAAAGATCCTAAGACAGAAATGAATAATTGAAATCATCCACTTCTTGATCACACTGTCATCACGTCACTAAACAACGTACGTGACTCTCCTTCAGCTATGAAACCCATTGTTCTCGACATGTGACTGTGTCGCTCACCATTCCTTCGCACGCACCTCAGCAGAATACAACAGTTGAACATCAGTACTTTCCATGCATAGCTTGCGACTGTATTCTAGTACAGGGCATACCAGTATGGACATAAGTATATGATAACACGATACCAGTAGGTCGACATCCTGTACTTGGACCATGATTGTGCAGCATATTGCAGAAAGCAGGGCACTGTATATTGACTGAATAAGTTGGTTTCGTGCATCCTGTAAATATGTTGTACCTTGCACAGTAAACACTGATAGACAGAATATTGTATTCAACTTTTTTGTTATTGTACAGTGTGTCTTTGAAATACATAGACTCTTTTCTTTTATACATGGATTTGATACAGGTAGGAAATCTGTTGAGGCAATACTGATTATGGATAATGTCTGGAAACATCTTCCTTCACATTTACAGATGGTCCAATCATACAACGATCGCGGCACATCTTGTTGTCAAGTCAACAGTTAGCAGCTGTGAGAAGAGTATCACACAAGCTACAATGGAAAAGGTTAGATACACTCAAGACAGTTTGTCTTTTTTTCCTGTATGTCCTCAGTAGCAATACACAAGCAAACAAACAGAATGTTCCATTCATAAATCCATTTTCTTTTGTGGAAAAAATGCTGAATGGTCTCAGCTGATTGAAGTTGAAGTGCAAGGTGCAGAACACAAAAACGCCAGTAATGTTTCTCCTCTTTACAGATTTTGGTTGCAGCTGGTGGGATAAATTTGTTCAACATGAAAAGTTTTAAGCGTTGTTCTGCATCAGTAGAAGCACACCGTCAGTTGAGACTGTGAGCGGTTGGATGGGTGCCCTATGTGCTATCCAGTCGCCTTTCACGAATGCAGTCACAACAAGAAAAAATACAGGAATAAAACAGGATGTAAACATTTTGCGTAAAAACACTCCCATCGGCAGCGCGCTTCAGGTTCTGACAATTAAAGATGTAGCAACCTTGTGTTGTTTCTTTCCTCCACCCTCCCAACCTACTGCACGACCGCGGAATCGGTAACACATTGGGAATATTTGCGTCCGGCTGATTTCAAGTCTTTATTTTAAAGTTCCCAAACTTAGCATCTAAACTTTGATTGACTAACGGCAATCACAATCTGATTCCGCATGCCATGATTTCTAACAGTAAGTTCAAATAACTCTGCAGGTTACCTTGTACAAACAAATGACAAGACAAAATATGATGCGTTTTAACCTCTTATGCCTTGTTCATTAAAAAACAAACAACAATCAGGACAAGGCAAATGCAGAACAAGCAAATATTTGCCGTATGAAAGTCGACTCCACATGGGTGTTGAATGATAAAGAGGCCAGTGTGAGTTAAAGTACTAATGAGGACAATCACAACACAGATAGCAATGATAACCATAACTATATAATCATGACAAACATGTTGCACAAATATATATACGGAGAGAATTACTACTACTATGACAGTACGACAATAGTACTTGCAGTATCCATAGTGGATTGATACATTGGACTGGAGAAAGCAGAAGGGTTTGAGGATCGTCAAACAGCATGGTCCTCGTGACTAGTATTTGTGGCGATGATGATGATGATGACAATGGTAAGGAAGATGATGGCAGTACCAATAATGATTGTAATGGTGATAGGAATAACTTTGATTTTGAAGGTGTCACTGTGTCCGGAGTACTCCATAGACGCTGCATCACATCCGCATAGTTTTGAGTCCACGCTGCACATTCTGTCCAAAGATGAGAGAATTTAACAAGAGGCAGTTAGGGCTACCAAATACATGGCTGACCTACACATTAGCCCAACGTGCTGGTCACACTTTCAGCACCTATCTAAGATTGGTTGTGCGATTGCTTGTGCCCATCCTGCCCATCAACACCTTCCCCCCTCCCCCCTCTTCCCTCCCCCCCCCCACCGTACAGACACTACCCCCTACCCCCCCCCCCCCCCTCATCCACTGCTCCGTCGCCCACCTACCAACCCACACCACTACCCTACCCAGTCCACCACCCTCCCCGCCCTTGCTCCACCGCAAACCACCCCCCACCACCCCCCACACACAGCCACTCCCCGCCTCCCACAGAAACACCGCACCCCTGGCCCTCACTGCCCCCACACCCCAACACCCTCCCATCCCACGCCCACAAAAAACTCACCCGCCCACAGCCACTCCCCAGACCACCTTCCCCAGCGACACCACCCCCTGCCCCCCTGGCCTGCTCCCCCCCCCCCCCCCCCCCCCCCACCCCACTCCAACCCTCCTCAACCGTCCACCTCCCAGCAACCCCGTCCGTCCACTGGCCCATACCCGCTCCTCCATCCAAACTCTCCCCGCTTGCATCCCCGTAAATCCCTGCCCAGCCCACCGCTTCCCCCAAAGCCACCCATCCGCCCGCCTGCGTCTGTACCCCCCCACCACCACCACCTGTTGTCCCTGCTCGTCGACCACCCTATGCCCACCAACCCCCTCCGCGGTGCCCATGCCAGCCAAACACACACCCCCCACCCACCCACCACCTTTTCCCCCCTCCGTTGACAGCACTCTACCTACTTGTCCACGCCCCCACATCCCTGCCCCCCCCCCCCCCCCCAATGCCTGGCCCACCACCCACCCCAAAGCAACCCGTCAAACACACACCCCCCCCCTTTCCCCCTTCCTAAACCAACCCCACCCACCCAACGCCCACCTCCCTGTGCCTGCCTCCCCCCAAGCCCACCCCGAAGCACGCCAACCCATAATCACCCACCTGCCCCCACTCGTCCAACGTCCACCCATACCCCCCACCACAATACCTCTCACACACCCCCCCACACCCACCACCCACCCCAAAACCACCGCACCCCCTTCCGCCACATTCATTGCCACCCACCCGCCCAACCGCCCCCACCCCTGCCCAGCCACCACTTGCATTGTCTCCTTCCAAGTGCCATCGTTTTCATTACATGCCCATCCTGCAATGACATTGAGAGGACAAGTCATTGATCATTCTTCACTTTCAGTTGCTGGCTTGAGAACTTCTCTCTCGGGTCGAAACGCGTCATGTTTCCTTTTCTTTGTTGTTTGTGCATGTGGCCCTGTGGCCCGGCGGAGTTTACTTCAATTTAACTTAAATTTCTGTCTCAATTTCTGCCTGCAGTCACCTCTCTTTCAACCAACTCCATACATCTTTTTAATGATGTGAAGCTTCTTGTATGCTTCAATGTCCTTTTACCTGCAATCCAAGCAAGACAAACATAAGTTTTTAGGGAAAGCATATGGTGTGCAACCGTGGAAAGTGTTGAATTAATGATTCCTCTTTTTCAATCAATTACAGGAGTATTGTGTTGGTGATAATATTTCCCTTCATTGTTGTGTCACTGAGAAAATGGCTTCAATGTGGCTTTCATTCAGGCAGAAAGTGAAACAAACGTTACTACAGAATTAGTGGGCTGCCAGTGAAAGGAACACATTTCAATTTTCTGTCCAAGTTTTCTTCACAGTTGACATATAGCCTTCATAATCATGACACATTATGGAATGGAACTGAGGTTTAAGGGGAGAATATACACACACAACAACGACAAGAGCAGTAGCAGCAGCAACAACAACAATAACCACAACAACAACCACAATAACAACAACAGCAATGATAATAGTAAGGATAATGATAACAGCATTAACAATGATGATGGTGTGGAGTGTGGTGGAGAATGCAGACAGATGGTGGTACAATCTGGAACCAAGGGAATACAACCAGTCTGGAAGAATGAAGACAGAACAATGTGGAGTTTCTTCCTTTCCACTTCTTCAACAGGCCAAGGAACACCAGGATGTGTAGGTTGCGTTTCACCATCTAAATATGATGCTGCTGATGATGATGATTACTCAATGATAATGTGTGTTCTCTTCACTTCCACTTCAGTTCCATTCAGTAATTCTACTTGCTCACCTAAGACCATGTTATGCTTGCAGATGGAAGACGTAAGTGACCGTCTGCTTATGTTCTGTTTCCATTGCTTTGCAGGTTGTTGTACTGCCTTGTTCCTTCCTTCAGTCCCAGTATTTTTGGTTCTGCCACCGACAGACCCGACAGACGCCTTTATGGTGGAAGATTTGAAGCGAAATGATTCGGACATCGACTTTGACCTACTTATTTGGCAGATTTACAATGTTTCACCAAATTCAGTAAGTGGTCAGAGGGAGAATGGGGAGGTAAATTAGCGAGGCATTTCTTCAGTTTCCTACAGAAGACAGACAGCTATCAAAACAGTTGCTGTTGCATCCTAACCCGTTAATTATTTTCTTCTAATAATTTAACACAAGGAGTGATACTTGAGAAAGTTTACTGTACAGTGATAGGCGACTCGTTTTCAGCTTTCGAACCCGTTCTCAGCTGCATCTTTCTGTGCCCATATGCGTTCATGTGCACACACCCTAGCTGTTTATAAATGTTAAACATGAACAGCTTCTGCTTCACTAGTGACAGTGTTTCAATATGGGGCTTACAAACATTTACATTATATTATAATGAAAGGATATCTGTGTTTCAATATGGGGCTTACAAACATTTACATTATATTATAATGAAAGGATATCTGTATGTACACATGCAGCGTCGGGATCATGGGGCACACAGCATGTTGCATCAAACAGGGCAATGTATGTTTGTGTGAATAAAAAGGGTTTCATGCACTTAGTGAACATGTTTGGGTCTCTCACAACAGACTAAAAAAAAACACCACGGTGTTGTATTCAGTGTTGTTGTTTTTGTTGTCTTTGATTCAGGTAACTATATGTGTGTACATATGATAGAATACAGAAAAAAAAAAACTGTCTGGGCAATCAGGACGATGGACTATGTTAGCATTACACCTGTAAACTTGACAAGTGTTCCTAACATACCGCAGCCTCTGGTGTGGTGATCAGCTGTAAGGCAAACGTTAAACTGTTTTGCGATAATGGAGACACCAAAGGCAATTCCATTTGCTTTCTTCACATTTCTGGAATCTTCATTCATAAGGAAGGAAACAAAAGATGATACCATTGAAACCGTTGTCATTCATTGAAGACACATTTGAGGTCTGACCTGATCGAAGTGCAAGATTCAGAAAATGCAATTTTAAAACTTGTCATAGGTGACCTTTGTTTTCTTTAAACATACTTCATCTATAGCGCAACACATATATCACAATCAGGAACTTCAACACAATTTATGACACTCATATTGTAACTGACAACAGTAATGTCATGGCTTTGTTCCTCCTTTAATAGCTGTTGCTGTATTACATTTTGCAAGTTCTTGGAAGGTCTACAAAAACAATTTCTGTACTTAAAGTGATTATCATTTGGTAAGTGGAAGATGGACTATGTGTCGAAATGGAAAGGCTAGTGGTATCAATGAGTAGGCAGTGTTTCATATCAAAAGCAAACTTTACTGATGACAACACTAACAAGTACGAATGCTGCTTGTATGGTGGACACAAGATCCACTCAGAGGCACTCGACGATGCTGTCAATAAATGACCACTTGATATTCCTCATCAGATGCAGCTGATGGGAGCTGTAACAAATGTCTGATCAAGCAGTGATACTTCGCTGCCACTCATTCAGCGATCCAACAACTCATTTTTTGCCACGAAGGGCATTGACCTTGAACAATGGGATGCCCACGTACACCACTACTTCTGACGCACCTACGCCTTGGTCATTACATATGAGAAATAATTTCTTTACAATTTCATGTCATGACCATTCCCTGTGCCTATACATATCAATATGCAATCATGGTTTTATAATGAAATTTGACTGACATCACAGTACCCAAACCACCTGTGGTTTGGAAGAATATTCAGTCGATGGGCTTGCATTACAACTTCATGTTCACCCTCGCCTGTTCCATAATGAACAGTGAACCAAGCAGTCTAATGAAATTAATGAATGTAAACCAGTTACTTCATTACTAACGACAAAGACTGTTCTATTACGATGAAAATGAGTCTCCTACCCTTGTGCAGTCATCCCTGTGAAATGATTAGGGGACATTTGTGGACACTTTCACGGCTAGGCTTTGAAAATGGTGTCAGAGTTAGGGTTCGAGCCAGTGATCTCTGGTTGTGGTTTCAGGGCGTTTGCTTAAAGGCTACACTGCAGGATTAGGGATTTTTTTTTTTTTTTTTTTGGGGGGGGGGGAGGGGAGGGAGGAATAGGGTTAGGGTAACACAGTTATGGTTCTGGGGTCAGGGTTGGTTAGGTTAGGTTATGGTTAGGGTTCATCTTTGCTTTGGTTAGGGTTTCATTGAAGTTTGGGTTTGATTCGGAGTTTGAGTAGGGGTCTAGGGGTTAGGGTTAGGTTCGAGGATTATGGTTGAAGGTTTCAAGGGTTACGGTTCTTCACTTTCGGTTCTACAGTTCACGTTTCGGGTTTTGATTAGGGTGATGGATTACAGATAGGGCTTTAGTTGGGATCATAATGAGGAAAGAGGTGTTTTGCATAGGAGACAGGAATTAGGGGCTATGAGTTAGGGGGGTTAGGAGTTACAGTCCAGAGTTGAGGGACATAGGGTTCTGGTTTTTGATAAAGGCTTAGGGATAGGGTAAGCTTCTTAGAATCAGCCTTAGGGTTCCAGTGTGTAGCATAACTGTCAGGGTTCTGGGGTTTAGCTGATGGTACGGTTACCTACCTTGAGTATTTCCCGGGTAGGGACTGTAGGGTTACGGTTGTATTGTTAGCATTTTAGGGTTCAGTACTATGGAGGTAGGGTTAGCGTTTTGTGAGAGATGGGGTTAGGGGTTTATAGAGTTATGGTCTGGCTATGACTTGGGTAGTGATTTCTGTTAGGTTTAATGGTTACAGTTATGGTGTGATTGAGGGGTTAGGGTTCAGTTTCATGCTTAAAGATGTAGGGCTCAAGGGCTATGATTCTGAAGTTAGGGTTCTAGGGTTAGGTTTGTGACTTTTGGATCGGCGTTATGGTTATGGGGATTAGGGTTAGGGGGTGAGGGTGAGGGTTAGGGTGAGAGTGAAGGTGAATGTGACGGTGATGCCGACTCTGAGAGGGTGATGAGGATGAAGGTGAAGGTGAGGGTTAGAGTTTAAGGTGAGGGTGAGAATTAGGGTTAGGGGTTGAGATGAGAGTGAGGGTTAGGGTTTGGGTGACTTAGAAATAGGGTGAGCGTTAGGGTTAGGGTTTCAAGGTTAGGGTTAGGATTACAGTTTAGGGTTAGGGTTATAGGGTTAGGGGTGAGGGTTAGGGTTTTAGGGTTAAGGGTTAGGGTTCTGGTGAGGGGTTAGGGGTTTTAGGGTTAGGGTTTTTAGGGTTAAGGTTAGGGTTCTGTGAGAGTGGTTGACACAAATTGACTGAATCATTCGTTACAGCGTCACAACCTGTCACATCCTATTAGACTGATATACTTATAATAACAATGAATCAATGGAGGGTTAGAGTGGTTGACACAAATTGACTGAATCATTCGTTACAGCGTCACAACCTGTCACATCCTATTAGACTGATATACTTATATAACAATGAATCAATGGAGGGTTTAGATGTCAACACAGAATGTGCACAAGTCTAAATGACAATCTAGGGCATCGCTATTAACAGTAGGCAGTTTATCCATTTTCTCTCTGCTGTCACTTTTTGTTTCTCCTTATGACGTGAGAGAGAAGAGAGAGGAAGGAGAGAAAGTGAGAGGAGAGGGGGGGGAGGATGGCGAGGGAGAGAGAGGGGGAGAGGGAGGGAGGGAGAGAGAGGAGAGAGAGAGAGAGAGAGAGAGAGAGAGGAGAGAGAGAGAGAGAGAGAGGTTGGTGTGTGTGTGTGTGTTGTGTGTGTGTGTGTGTGTGTGTGTGTGTGTGTGTGTGTGTGTAAACACACGTTTTTCTTGAAAATGAGAATAAGCCTTTTTTCTCGGATTAAGAAATCTAAAGGAATAAGTAACGAGAAACGACTGTCTTTCTGAGGACGATCCGTATAGAAAAAAAAAAATTGGAGAAGCTGACAAGAAAAAAAAGACCACGGAAACGGTCATCCACAAAGACAAGACAATTCAAACAGAAATAAAAACAAAAAGCAAAATCAAACTAATAAACACAAAACAAACCCCACAAGTATCCTTACGTTTATTCGTCTGATAAAAATAAAAACTTAATGCTTGTTCTGTTTCTGAGCTTGCCTTGCTCAAACAGTTACAGGCATTAGCAGTACGTTAAATGCGTCTCCTTGACATCCGATCAGTAAAATACAGAAGAATGCTTCCATTCCCAATCCCTCTCCCCTTCCCATCCTAAACACAGACACAGACACACACACACACACACACACACACACACACACACACACACTTTACAGATTGTTTTCCTGAACTTGAAAATATGTCATGTAATATAACCTAAAGAGCAATAAGGAAACAATATATTCAACATCAGAACATCAGTTCTTGAAAAAGCCACTAAATTATTATTAGTAAGGACTGATAATATAGAAGAAAACCGTTACCCAGCCGCCGTGGCGAAGTGGTTAGCGTCGCGGACTCCCGGCTGGGAGGTCGTGGGTTCGAATCCCATCAGAGTCATGTGGCATGATTTCCTCTCTCTCCTTGTGCACATATGGGATATAGGCGGAGAGATATGAGCTTCCCTCCCCCCTCCCCCCCCCCCCCCCCCCCCGATCGATCTCCCCCCTCCCCCCTGTTTGTTACTTTTTTATCCCCCCCCGCCCCCACCCACCGCCAGTCTGCCTTTCCAACCATTATCATGAAGACCCAAACATCCCTACATATAATAGTTATCATTATGATCACCACCTAGCATTATGATCAACACCTAGCGGTTCTGTTTGATGGATATCCCAACACATTATTTCACTTATGACTGTGATCATCATTCAGTAGTGCTGTTGGCTTTTCCAATAATACTGTTGGCATGAGGTCCCCCCCCCCATAAACACACACCACATGCACGTATGTATATGCAGAGACAGATGTGCTTTCCCTCTCTCTCCTGCTCTCCTTCCTCCCTCCCCCCTCTGTACTCTTTGTTTCCCCACTCCCCCCCCCCCCTGCCCCCCCGTTTCTTCTTTTTCTCTCCTCCTTCCCCCAATCCTCCTTCCCGACCATCATTATCAGCACAAAACATCCCCACCTATATCTGTTATCATTACGACTACTACCCATTAGTTCTGCTTGATGGCTACCGCCCCCCCCCCCTCCCCACCCCTTTTTGTGTGTGTATGTGTGTGCGTTGTTGTTGGCTTGT